>AYEL01089080.1:0-13724 GCA_000484575.1 Olivierus martensii | reverse complement strand
AAAAAAAACGCACGAACTTTCCGGACAACCCAATAAATCAAATTATGATAAATTGAACTATACAATTTGATCATTACAAGAATTATTACAAACTACAGGTATCCCGCTTATAATGTGGTAGATAGGTTCCTAAAAAACATTGTGTTGTATAAAATCATGTTATAGGAGATCTGGAGCCAAAACAAAAGGAGAGTTATGTTCCAAAACCAATTAGAAATAAGTTTCTTTAATTTTACATAAGAAACTTCATTTTTATTAAGAATATTAATACCACAAAACAAAGAAAAAATATACACATAAGACCCTAAAAATGCAATCTACCAACATAATATACATAAAGCAAAAATAAAGAAAAAAGAATACATTCTATATAACATTCATTTTATAATTATATCTTCCTTACTACTGTTTCGTTAAAAAGAGAATGTTTTTTTCTTTAACAATACATAATATCTTCCTTACCACTGTTTCGTTAAAACGAGAACGTTTTTCTTCAACAATATCAATTCACTTTCTGAACTTTTTTCCACATTTAAAGTTTGTGTATCTTCTGCCTCTGAACTTTTTTCTGCATTTAAAGTTTGTGTATCTTCTGCTCTCTTTATACAATCTGTAATTGAACCTGCTACATACAACCCATTAAAAAAACAATCATTTCTTAACATATACCCAAAAAAATTTATGAATAAAAAAGTTTTTCTTCTCTTTCATATTTCTCAATTGAAGAATAAAAAACTTATTTTTTATCCAAGAACTGAATGTTTGGAACACAAAATACTTAATTGTCACCAATTAACTCAATTTCAAATCGAAATTGAAAGTAAACTTCATATCGTACCTCTCACAGCAAACTAGCGAAATTGCATTTATGACTAATTTTAGCAAAGTATTTCCCAATAATTGCATTTTATGTGTATATTGTGTGTCCTTAGTATGGATTTACAAAAATTAATGAAAATTTTTTGTGTTGTAGGAAAGTCAACATAATTTTCTAAATATGTTAGTAATTTGTTGTAGAAATATCGTGTTATATGAGGATTTCCTCAATTTTCAAATCATGTTAGAGCAAAACCATATTATAGGAGGGATATCTGTATATTCTCATAATATTATTATTATAAATATTTATCATCATTATTATTATAAATTCCTAATGTTAAGGATAAATACATCTATGGCTATAATTCAGTGAATGATCTTACTGAAAACAATTTACAGATTTCTTTTAAATCTAAATACACAGTAATTATATAATAAACCGTAAATTAATTTAATCATAAGAGGAATAAATAAGGAATGCTGTTGAGAAATAAGATAAAACATTACAGTAAACTTCCATATTACGCGCTTTCATATAACGCGACGTAAAAAATGCGATTAATATTCATACAACGCTATAAACATTCCCTATAATTCCTATTATTTTTTTTAACGTTACTTATCTTTTGCTTATAATATCCATTGATTTTAATAAAAACAAAATCACATGTATTTCGTTTTCATGACAAGTTTAACAACTTTTCCGTCGGGTTATACGAATCCGTATTTGCGAAGTCCGTGTTAAACGGGGTCTACTAGTATATAATATATATATATATATTTTTATTTTAGTTGCCTGATTCTGTTTCTTTAAAGAAAGTTTCTTTTTTTATTTCGTTTTCATGACAAGTTTAACAACTTTTCCGTCGGGTTATACGAATCCGTATTTTCGAAGTCCGTGTTAAATGGGGTCTACTAGTATATAATATATATATATATTTTTTATTTTAGTTGCCTGATTCTGTTTCTTTAAAGAAAGTTTCTTTAAAAAAAAAACAGAAATTAACACTCTGCCCAAATAAAATCATATTTGAAACTAACACACTTCTCATTAGCAATATGCTATCAATGCTGGAACTCAGAGATAAATTTGAATTTGCATAAAATTGTCAAATAAGGCAATTTTCTATAACACGGAACTTATCCTTCGTGTTGTATTGGAGTCCGCTATATATTATTGTAATTAAATTTATTTCGATGATAAAATTCTATAATAGTTGCAATAATATTAAATGATAAAAGTTTACCCGTCATATTTAATAGGTACTTCATCATCATCATCATCTTCGCAATGATCATATGCAGAAACCATGTAAATGATAAAAGCTGTGAAAATTAAATATTTTCCCTTCATTTCGAATAGGAGCAACTAAATCATAATTATTTTTTAACATTTATTTTGTACTATATATATATATATTATATGATAATGATTCAATACTTTTTAATAATAATTTTGTAATTTATTCAGTTTTAAAATTTAAATAATAAGTTACTTGCAGTTTTAAAAAAATAAATATTAACCATTATAATGCATGTACAAAAATATGAATTCAACTGTTTTTTATCTGTAGTTAATTTAAATTTAGATACAAAATATATTTTTCGACCTATTTTCTAAAAATGTAACTAAAACTGATTCATCAGTTAAATTATACAGGGTGTCCATAAAAAGTTACATTTTAACAATATTTAATAAATTTTCAACGTTGTGATATAATCATGTATCGTTTTCGGCATGTTACAAATTCCAAAAGTTTTATTTGATATATTCATTTATTTCAAAAACTGCTCATAAGAGGCATTGGCTTTGACAGAACAAAATATGACATCTACTATAGAGAAAGCACAGTGCATGCAAAGAAAATCACGGATCATTGTTTGAATGATAGTGGACCGTAGCATTTATGATTAATGTGATCCTCTCATATATTTCGTCATTTATTTCAAAAACTGCTCATAAGAGGCATTGGCTTTGACAGAACAAAACATGACATCTACTATAGAGAAAGCACAGTGCATGCAAAAAAAATCACGGATCATTGTTTGAATGATAGTGGACCGTAGCATTTATGATTAATGTGATCCTCTCATATATTTCGATAGCTATCGAAGATAAGCTACTCTGATTTCTTCTACCATTCTCTGATGCGCTGGGTTCCGCTGCACATCCTTTTCATTATCATTCTGATATCAATAAAAGTTTTCATTCAGGCATTAAGTGACGTTTTATCTGATGATTGTTTCTGTGTTTCTCCTCTAAACAGTGATCAGTGATTTTGTTTTGGCAAGCCATACAACACACTGTGCTTTCTCTATGGTAAACTCCATCTTTTGCTCTCCCAATGCCAGTTTCTCTTATGAGCAGTTTCTGCAATAAAAGATTATATCAGATAAAACTTTTGAAATTTCTTTGTAATATGCTCAAAACGATATATAATTACAGGATAACCTATGCTAGATGGCTAACACTCGGCGGCTGAGATTGTGGCCACCAAGCACAGGTTGACCACCAGAGACAGGTTACCTACAAATATCTTTATTAAACATCAAATTTCAAATAAAAAGTTTTTCACCCAGTTTCACATTACTAATTAAACCTAAGGAAAGAAATCACTAATTAATGTCTCTTTTCAAGATTTTTCACTTTGGACTGCTCAGCTGATAGCGGATCTACATCCAGTCTGGCATTACTGATCAAAATACGATTTGCTGGCCATATAGTAGATGTTGCACACAAGATGCCGAAATTATATATCACTGGCCATGGCCATTTTACACAGTTTAAAAATCCTGCAATATGCTTGGGTGGATATTAATGGGATCATGTGCAAGTTGGCCACAATCACAGTTTGCCATTTTACACAGTTTAAAAATCCTGCAATATGCTTGGGTGGATATTAATGGGATCATGTTCAGGTTGGCCACCATCACACTTTCTTTTGTATTATGTTATAAAGTTCAAAAGTTATTATATATTGGTATGGTCCAGATGTTTCATGGACACCCCAAATGTTCAGGAAAAAGCTAATTGCTAAGACATACAAAGTTGTTAATTTTAAAAAGTTTTATTTTACCAATGATATCTCACTTACAATATTAATTTTGTGAACTTAAATTGAATTATATAATTGTAGAGTGTTGCCAAGGTTATTCGAATATGATACATTTTTATATAATTTGGAGGATACCAGGTAAAAAGGAAAAACAAAAATTGATTAAAACTTAGTGTAAGTAAAGTTTTGACTGTCTTTTTTTTTATGAACAACATCTTAAAAGAAAAAACAAAAATTGATTAAAACTTAGTGTAAGTAAAGTTTTGACTGTCTTTTTTTTATGAACAACATCTTAAAACATAGCGGGCGAGAGGACACTCGCTCCGGGAGCAAAGAGAATACACAGCAAGTGAGAGCATATCTTGTAGACTTTTTACGTACGGGATAGTAGCAATCAGGTAGCAACACGTCGAATTGCTACTATCCCATACGTAACTATAACAAAAAATATTTTATTTTACCTGAAGATTTATCGTTATTAATAATTTAATTTAGTCACATGACAAAAGTAAATAAGTGAGCCTTGACCTTACAGCACTAAATTCCGCAGGCAATCGCCTTAACCACTACGACGCCTCTTTTGTTGAAATGGGTGCAATTTTTTAGGAATGTAAACAGCGCGATTCCACGTCAATTTTTATTAACCACTACGACGCCTCTTTTGTTGAAATGGGTGCAATTTTTTAGGAATGTAAACAGCGCGATTCCACGTCATGACATTTGACACGATTTTTTTAAAAACGAAGGCATAATGACCCAAACATTTTTACACAAGTTACTTTTCGATGGCTGCCAACCTGTATATTAAAGCCAATCAAAATTGGTGAGACGGAGGTTGAATTCTCCAATTGTCAGAGTTCAATCCTTGTTTCTTTAACAAAGGATAACTCTAAAACAGAAACAACCTATCTTAATGCGGTAAAAAGCATTTTGTAGTACATTTGTTCCTAATTCTGTTCGTGTCAATTAGCGTGAGTAAATAAACTTCAAAGTTTTTTTAACTTGCACATACGCTGTTACCCCGTTTCGGGTTAAATGCAGGGTAGATGACATTTCGTACGATTTTGTAGCAAATTAAAAATTTTCAAGGATGAATTATACAGTAATAGCTGCACAATGCGATTGTTAACGACCCTGTTAAATATTCATATGATCCGTTTAAATCCAACTTTGCAAAAACCGCTCTGCATTTACTTCACTCGCCAAATGAATTGAATCAAATGAATCGATTCATTGAAAAGAATCATTTCGCCCATCACTAAATGCTACTATCCCATACGTAACTATGACAAAAAAATTTGATTTTACTTGAAGTTTTATTGGTTAGTAATATTTTAATTTAGTCACATGAAAAAAGAATAAGTGATACTCGGCCTTACAACGCTCAATTCCACAGGTAATCGCCTTAACCACTACACCGCCGCATTGGTTGAAATGGGTGCAATTGTTTAGGTATATAAACTGCACGATACGGCGTCATGACATTTAACCTATTTGAAAACGAAGGCATAGTGACCTAAACTCTTTTACACGAGTTACTTTTCGATGGCCCCAACCTGGGGCTCTAGTCTCAATTTATCGTGTTACAACACATTCCTGTTAGCAGTATCACGTGACACCAACTCCCATGTTTAGAAAGAATTGATAGGAAGTTAGCAATATCACGTGACACCAACACGAATGCGTTGTTACACGATAAACTCGAGACTAGGACCCCTGTAGGTTAAAACCGATCGAAATTTGGTGGGACGAGGTTGTATTCTCCACTTGTCAGAGTTCAAAATCCTTGTTTCTTTAACAAAGGATAACTCTAAAACGAAGTAACTATATTAATGCGGTAAAAAGCATTTTTTTATAGATTTCTTCATAATTTTGTTCTTTCCAATTAGCGTGCGTAATAAACTTCTAAGTTTTTTTAACTTGCACATACGCTGTTACCCCGTTTCGGGTTAAATGCAGGATAGATGACATTTCGTACGGTTTTGTAGCAAATTAAAAATTTTCGAGGATGAATTATACATTAATAGCTGCACAATGCGATTGTTAACGACACTGTTCAATATTCATATGATTCGTTTAAATCCAATTTTGTAAAAACCGCTCTGCATTTACTCCACTCGCCTTATATAAATACAAATTTTACTTAATTAATCTCAAAATCCATTTAGTTTCGATGATGAGACATACATAGCACAAAGACTAATAAACTGTATAAAAATAGTCGAACATCAATAATTATCTAAATCAGCGGTTCTCAACCTGTGGTATGCATACCATTGGTAGTACGCGAGATATAACTAGGGGAGAGTGCGATAAATCGAAAATCGCAATAATCGAAACCGCGATAATCGAGGTATTCCTGTAAATACAATTTTTACTTATTAATCTCAAAATCCATTTAGTTTCGAGGATGAGACATAGCACAAAGACTAATAAACTGTATAAAAATAGTCGAACATCAATAATTATTTAAGTCTGCGGTTCTCAATCTGTGGTACGCATATCATTGGTAGTACGCGAGATATAACTAGAGGTGAGTGTATATTCTTGATTTCCTATTTGTATATGAGCTGTATTTTTGTGGGTGATATTGACATATTTTAATTTTGAGTTTGGTGGTACGTAGTAGTAGTAGTAGTAGTAGAATAGGGAGGGGCGTGTTTCAGCCCAAGCACTGCGACCAGCATTGAGGGGAGAGTGTATATTCTTGATTTCCTATTTTTATATGAGGTGAATTTTTGTGGGTGATATTGACATTTTTTAATTTTGAGTTTGGGGGTAAGCGGTATGAAAAGGTTGATAACCGCTGATTTAAATTAAATTTTATTTATTTTGAAATTTGTAAAACGAGAAACATTTTGATAAAATAAATAATTAAATAAATTATTTGAAAATTATATTTATCTTAAAAATTTCATTATTATTTTTATCCGCCACAGTTTCCACCGTACAGCATTAGGCACAAAATAATTCCCTTCTGAATCTATATTTATAGTTCTATAATGACTAGTCTGTTATAAAATTGGGAATATAATAATTCCTTTCTGACTTGATATTTATAGTTCTATAATGACTAGTCCGTAGCAAAAGACGGACTAATCATTGTATACTGCTTTAATAAATAATATTAAAATTTATTATTCATTATGTTATTATTATTATTGTTTTATTTTTTCATTAGTAATATTTGTTTTTTAAAAAATAAACAAAAACAAATATTTTTTCAATCTTTTATAAATTATTCTGTTGATGACTTTTATTTTTTCGTAAATTAATTTATTTTAGTCATGTTTAAGAAACATGACTGAGATAATTATGATATTTATTATAAAGAAATATATTTTCCATATCGTAATTATTAAGAAATTTTTTATTGATCTGTATAATTTTAACAAATGCATTTAATTTATCAAATTCACGTATAAATCGGTATGATGAAAAAGTAATAATAAAGAAAATACAGCATTTAAATAATCATTCTAGAGTGCTTTCTGAATAGCAGATGCCATATATCGAACTCCTTTCCACGTTTCTTCACCAACAGGAATGATCTTTTTCTTACTTAGTTTGAATCCTCTCTTACCTTTATCCCTTAGTTCGATAGCATAAGAATATTTTATACCAAGTGTTTCGAACTCCTTTCCACGTTTCTTCACCAACAGGAATGATCTTTTTCTTACTTAGTTTGAATCTTCTCTTACCTTTATCCCTTAGTTCGATAACATAAGAATATTTTATACCAAGTGTTCCATAAGCCCAGTCAATAGAAGCTCCTGGAGCAGGATCTTTCGAGTAAACAAAACAATATTATGGGATTTTAATGTCCATTAATTATTTGCCTGATAAATATTTTTATCGCAATTTTTGCTTCCTTCTCAGAAGAGAATTTATTTTTATTTAAAATAATGATTATTATCTATGGTAAAGAGATACTCACATAGTACGGTACTTGTCATACCAACTCTATATTTAGTTCCATAAAGTGTTTTGATTGTTTTTGCCGCTTTTCTACCCATTTCTAACTATATATAAACAAACAAATCTTACGATATAATAAATAGACGACAATATAATCTCATACATACCAATTTATTATTGTCTTTTGTAGTACTGTCAGGCTGGTAACACCAAGGAAAAGCTATAATCTGTCCATAAGAATGCAACGATATAAAGAGTTTAACTCTTTCTTTAATTTTTTCTAAAACTTCTACAATTGTTTGCGTTTCCATTTCCGACAAAGGATAAGGTCCTATATAAGTATTGTCTTTGGGATCACGCGATTTGGTAGAAGCTGTTGGTAGAAAAGAGTTTGATAAAATAATATTTAATTAGAAAATCAATAATGTAATAATTTAAAAAGTTTACTGTAGGTGCTGTTCCACTGGAAAGGAAAATTTCTATTCAGATCAACTCCTTCACAGTGAGATGGACCTTTGGAGCGATTTTTGCGCCACATTCTCTACATTGGAACAAAAATAATCTTTGGATAAGTTTCGAAAAATACATAATCATTCGTCATATATAAATACCTACGTCTTGTTTGAAAGTATACTCGTATCCATCGGGATTAACGAGAGGCATGATGTACCAGTCGAAAGTTTCTACTAACTGGGTTACTTCATCGTCAGTTCCGTAATCATTTAAAATCTTGATGATGATAAATGTGTTAGCGTTTTTATAAATATTAGATAAAATCTTAATGAAAATTAAATGATATACAGTACTTTATAAATGAAATATATGGCAGTCGCAGGTGCTATCCATTCTCTTGCATGTATGCCTCCGTCGATCCATATAATAGGTTTTGGATATTCTGATTTTGTTGCAATCTGAAATATTAAATATGTGTTAAACTAAATAAATGTTTTTATCATACAGAAAAAATATATATAAGATATTACAGTATTTTGTTTAGGGAAATTCTGCGGAAGAGACTGTTTAAAAAATATTTATACATAGATTTAACTTCATTGTGCAAATCACAGTAGTCATTATATACAAGAAGGTTGGACAATTTGCATGTTTCTACGAGCCATTTAGGAGATTGCCAAATACTTGAGAGCTGCAATCAGTTTCTTTTTGAAACAATGAGAGCTTCATCAGTGTTTTCGGATAATGTTTACAATGGTTTCAAAAATTGTGTATTATATATTTCAAATACATTTATTTCGCATATATATTTTTTACAATAAATGAACAAATTACAAATATATTATTTTTTAAAATTAAATATATATTTGCTCTATATGAACTATTGACTTTCATGGTGTTGCCACATTAAAGGCACTTAAGAGCCGCATGTGGATGGCGAGCCGTAATTTGCCAATGTGTATATTCTATATAGATAGTATTATGACTTGCAATATTTTATTATATAGATCAACGTATATATTTATTTTGTATATAAATGAAATTTTGCTCATTATATTTTTAATATTTAAAATACTATATATGTTATCAATTTTTGTTATGATTTCATCAACAGTATTTTTTTCTTTGTAAATTTAACATTAATAAACAATTTTTATTCCAATTTGGAATAAAAATTGTTTTACGAACCATTGGGGAGTTATAAATGATTAAATCAGTATAAATGCATATTTTATAGAGAATTGTCTCCTTTAAAATTATTTAAAAATAGATTTAAAAACCATCTAACTCTTTTATTATTTTACAAGAACATTGAACCTAAACAAGAAGGCTTGTGGAGTAAAAATAGATGATATGATATTCTTGAATATATTAATATCGCATCGAATTATATATACAGGACATAAAAAATATTAAATTTAAATATATTGAAGAGCAAGGTTTGATTCTTGTGTAGGTCTACTTATGTTCAAAAGCCTAAATTGTTCTTGTATGAGATATTTATGTTCAATATTATCATACTGTAATAATTAATATTGAATATTTTTGTTTGTAACCAAAGCCATTCTTATACAAACATGAAAATAATATTCAAGAACATTGTTTTATATATTCAGGTACTCAAATATTTGTGTTTATTAATATCACTTCATGCAGAAATATTTTTAATACTAAATATTTCTGCATATGTTCCTGTTTTTAAGTTCTCCACTAATTTTTTTTCTCCTTACTTATATCCTAGATTATTATAAATAAACCGTGAATATTTTGTTTCTTTTTTATTTATTATTTGCCGAAAATATCTTTAAGAATGGTAGTAGATGTGACAACTTGTCTGTACAATTTATCACCCATCAACAACTAGAGTATAGTAGAGCAAATTAATTCTGTCACAAGCGAAATAGTAGAAGAAAATAATACGTATTCAATTGTACATTTGCATAATATGATACATCTTAAATAAATTCGCTTTTTTTTTTCTTCATTTTTATTAGAAAAAACAAATAAATAAATTTAAAAATTAATAATTAAAAGTATATTAATGAAAAGTTCTCTACTTCGCAAAAAATGCATATTGATGTGTGGAAATTTTGCAACTGAATAAATCTATAATAAAAATTGCAGAACGATATGAACAATTTTGTTTGGAAATCGAATCTGCTTGTAATCGAGTATTTTACCGAATAACAATAATTTTCTGTTAGACTTGTTTAAACATGCCCAAACAAGTCTATAAAACATCTTTTACGTTTAAATTTACATAAAAATTTGTGGGTGATATTGTTTATTTAATTTTTCATTCACTGTTTATTAAACAAGTCCAATATATTTTATTGCAACAAGGCATTAACATCTAACTAAAATATCGATAAAATTTAATTAAAAATAAAATTAATATCTTTTCGATTTTAAACTTTTTTTTTTAAATTATCAGAATAAATCGATTTTCGATTGGTTGCTGTCCTCACAGTACGGATAATCGATGATTATCGTATTTACTTATTAAAATAAGCACGCTTTGTTTTATATATATATATATTCACATGCATTATGCAGACAGTCAAATACGTTAAAGGCGCTAGATTCATGTCTTAACATATATTTTTATAAAATATTCCTGGAAGAAAAAACTATGAAACTTTTAGTGCTTTGGAAAGAAATGGGTAGGAAATCCTGATGGGGATGAGCTAAGAAATAAATCGAAGTTGAGTGCAGAACGTGGGAATTCTACATCTGCTCTCTTCGGCTTCACAGTTCATTGTGTCCTTACTAACTTACAACACATTGACAAGACGAACGGTTCCTGATTAACTAGGCGATGTTTGTAGCATGTTGTTGTATGGTGATTGTACACGAAAATTCTCTTTTCTTAAGTAGTGTTGAGTGTTAAGCGAAATCCTATAATTGATCTAATATTTCTTTATTTTTAAATAAATTTGTCATGCTTAATAATGTTGTTTAAATTGTGGAAGAAAAAATTCAGTATTTTTTATAAACTATGCTCTAAAATTATTACTATAAAAATCTTCCAACGTAAATTTTAATTAATTTATTTAAATGCTCATAAAATATAGTTTTCCCCCCTTTTTCAAGGTTAATGTATAAGTTTTCTATTGGAATGCTTACTCAAGAAATCTATCAAAGTAAAATGTGAACATATAGAAACATATTTACGATCTCTTATGTAAAAGAACTGAATACATTTTCTAGTAGAGTCAACATAAATATCCATAATAATAGATATTCTTATCCCTCATAAATATTTAAATAAAATATAGATTCTATGCCTGTTATAGGTTTACAAACTTCCATTTTTTTCCTTTAGATAAAGAGATAAATAATATCTAGACGTATAATATTTCAGCAACGTTTCACACTAAATAAATAAAAATATTTTCGAACTGATGGAATTAATTTTCAATTTTAAAACAGCATTTTTATATTAATAAAATAATTTATAATAAACATGTTATAAAATTGTAAACAGTGTATTATTAATAATTCGAATGGTTTCCTATCCTTTCAGTATCTCAATTAATGAATGTACTACTTGTTCTATTCAATATTTACTCTAAACCTGAGAATTCCTTTATCAATTCTATTCAAATAGAATGTTTCAGCAGTTCTCAATGGAGCTTTTAAACAAATTCTTTACTTCCTCCATATTTCGACTTCTCTGTTTACCTTGATGCTTTTGATGTTTACAACATATATTGCCTTTAAAGCTATTGAAAAGCAAAAATCATTGTTTGCTCGGCTCTTAATATTACTATGTTGTCTAAATGAGAATATCAAATACTAACTTGGTCCTAAGGGATGATAAAGTGGGATTTTTAAATTAAATTTTTCTTCATTTCTTAACGTGCTTTTGGACTTGAATGATTGCTAACCTTCGTTGAATTATTCAGAAGATTTTCTCACTTTATGAAAATTTGTAATTTGCAGTTTTTCTTATATATATATACAGCAAATACTTGGCGAAAGGACATAGAAATTTCAAAATATGATATGCTATACAATTTAAAATTCTATCTTCAAAAAGAAAATACTCAAAATTTCAACTTGCCATACCTAAAATGGAAGCATAAACTTAGGAGGATGTCTAATGATTCAACATCGTTGACAAACTACTAAATTCGATTACTGACAATAAAAAATTTCGAATAAAGAAATAAAAAAAGTAGCAGGGAAAGAGAGATTACTAACAAACGTCATGTTTTCATGCCCTAAGCTATTAACAAACCTTTCATTGCTTTCTTTTCATTCTAAAACGAGAAACTTGGTATCTGCGATCTACAACAATGAATTCTCTGCAAGAACGAAAATTGATTACTTGTGGTTTGTCTAGTAAGCTAGATAACTTTATTTTTTCTGTAGTATTGACTCGCTTATTTCTTTTCTCATACAATGTACGTAATTTAGAATCGATATGCAAAAACAACTACTAAGAATCTTCTTGTAAACTCACCAAATGCGAGTACTTTGGAAGGAACGATGTCCAGTGTATATATATATATACATACATATATAGCATGCTTCTGCTTCTTTTCGGAAATCTTAAGATTTATTATGATAAAACTCTCTTTTTCATCTGCTTCCAAAGCATGACTTAAACAACTGAGTAGAAATTTTCCATTCATTTTCTTCATTCTACTGGAACTGGATGAATGGCTGAGTGTGTTTATGTTCAATACTTAAAACGACAATTTATAAAACAGTTTTGTTTAAAATTAAATTTGTTGTAAGTTCCGGAAAATAAATAAAATATATTTTTGGTTAACGAAAGTTTGTTTACATCTGATTGAATATACTTTAGAGGATTATGGATTGTTTCTGTTTTAATTCTTCGAATAATATATTTTGTTAGGATATTAATGCTTTGGGAATGGATTTGGTTGAAAATCGACAACAAACTCTATTTTATTTTATAACTAAAATGACAATTTGTAGACAAATTCATTTAAAATTAAATTTGTTTTACGTTCTGAAGAATAAATAAAACAATTTCTTGATAACAAGAATTTCTTTTCATTAAACTGACGATTCTTTAGAGAATTATGAAATATTTCTCTTTTAATTAGCTACATATTTTGTTTGGGATTATAAAATTTTATAAACGAATTTTCCTGAAAACCATCCACAATAAATTTCACGTTTAAAATTTCGTTTTTATAAAAATTTTCTGTTTCTAGAGATGCATAGAACAACTTTTAAGTAGAAAATTGTTTAGAAGATTATATTTTATAAGTGAATACATAATTATTACTTGATTTAAATACTGTATACTATAAGGTGGAGTGGGGTAAGAGCGTACTTGGGGGAAATGCATTATCGGGATTTTTTTATTATAAGATAATCGAAATTTTGCTATTTGATATTGTAGTATTCTACTACAAGTTAATATCGATCTATCGACGTAGATAACTCACGATGAATGATGCGAATCCAGTATTTACATCGACTCTTACAAATGCGTCG
>AYEL01089079.1:0-19178 GCA_000484575.1 Olivierus martensii | reverse complement strand
CTCTTACCCCGTTTCGGGTTAAGTGCGAATAGCTGACATTTTGTACGATTTTGTCGCAAATATAAAATTTTCAAAAATGATTTAAACGGTATTAGCTGTGGAATGCCATTGTTAACGACCCTGCCAAATATCTATACGATAGGTTGAAATACCTTCGTTTAAACTCCAACTTTGTAAAAACCTTGTGCACTTACCCCACTCCACCTTATCTTAAAAATATTGAATTTTTCGGAATTTTATTTCTGAACTTGTCTGTATAAAAGTTGGATTGTTTTAAAATGAAAATCGTTCACTTGACCCCAATTTATCAACGTAATTTTCGCACCAAATTAAGAATTGATCAATAAAATAATTTTTACCATCTTAGCATTCAGTTTAACTCGATTTAAATTAAAATTCTACCCAAAGTTAATAATTATATTCATTACATTCCAACGTTATTATGTTGTTTTGGTCTTTCCTCGACAAATTATCCCCTTTCAAAGCGGTGCCGAGCAAAGACGAAATTTTTCTGAACATAACGAAACAGTGTTGTGTAGACTGGATAATTATTCAAAATCATTATTTTTACGAACAACATATTTACAACAAGAATATTTCGCAGTAACCATGGTATTAATCCGAAAACAAGAATTTCATATAGGTATACCTAAGATATAAATCGACAGAAAAAAAAAAGAAACTATTAAATCTTTAAAAAAAGTAGAAAAATCTTTTAAAAAATCAAATAAAGACTAAAAAAATTCTTGCAAGAAGATTGATTGGAGTAATTACTTTTGTCTGAAATCTTATCGTTTATGTCAATAAATCGAAATTTCTTTAGAAGGAAGATAATACTTTAATTCTCATTTCTCAATTTCCGGTAGACTTTCAATGAAATGAAAACGTACACCAGAAATATACTGAATCATCAATCTGGTTTTTATAAAGTAATCTGGTTAGATTTGAATTAAAAGAAGAAGAAGAAAAAAAAGCAAAAAAAAAAAAAAAAAAAGCTTTTGGTTGGTGAACAATAGAATGAAGAAAAATTCCAGTCAACTGTGAAATGATGATAAGGAATTATAATGTAAATTTATTTGTATCGCTCAATATACAAATAAATATTGACTTTACAGCTTAAAAAATTTTCGAAATTTTATAAGAAATATCTATCCAAACTTCTTAATCATCGATGCAACGTTAATTATATTTTTATTACTCATAAATTTATATTTTATATATTTTTTAATTGTCTCGTATTTTTTGAACGTCGTTTAAACTAAAATGCAGTAAGGATGTCATGCTTAGAATTAATTACCAAACTTTATTCGCTAGAGTAAACATAGTTTATAAAAAGCATTAGAGGATGTTATTGTCAGGTGTCTGTACTGATAACTATTCGCAGCTTATCAGTTACAGACTCTTTTGTGCTTATAAAATTGTCAATTTGCGAAAGCAACAAGTATCTAATCAGCTAAGTTCTTCAAGCTCATTCTTCACAGCCATAAACCAGAGCTTTACAGAATTATCGTTGCAAGACAGACAAAACTGTAGGAACATACAAGCTAGCTATTGTCTTCTCCTCATTCGAGTCCATCTCCTTCAAGTCCCCATTCAATTTACACAACACAAAGACCTGATTATGTACACCTCAATGGATGCGAGAGAAGTGACCTATTGTACCAAAGACTAATCTCCAGCTAAACTAGTCGATCCAGCCAGACACCTGAACATTATCCTTTCCTTATGAAATTAGAGGAAAGTCTGTTTGTCTGTTTCAGAAGAATTTATTAAAGGTTATCAATCATTCAAATTCTCTTAATTCATGGTAATTAAATTATATTTCTTAAATTATAGGTTAAAAGAAGGATTTTAATTAATTTATACTCTATAATAATTGTTTACATTTATGTTTATACAATTATACATCTGTTATCCATTCGTCTATGTTATTTTGTGTTTATATATACAGTAGTTCGTGATTTACTGTAATTATGAGATGTGTAATAACAAAATCAATGCTCGTCCCAACAATAATTATCGATATAAGATTAATAATTATTTACGACGTCACAATGAGACGTGATGATGCGAAAGTATGTGACATAACAATGATTTAAAATATTTATGTCTAATAATGTGCAAGACATAAATATAGCTTGCGATATAACAATGAACTATAGAATTAATAAAAGTATCCGACGCAATAATGAATCATGACGTAAGAATGGTTTAATAAACGAATTTTCCATGGATTTGAATTAGCATTCCTCGATAAAATTCCAGAGATTTAATTTACAAATTACATCGGGAATATACAGTATATATATATAAAAAAATCGATTTTAAAGTCTTAAAAATAGAACATTGATAAGCTGAGATTTCCACTTCTGAACACCTGTCAGTGTATTTATGGTTATGTAGCATTACAGAAATTGCAAACAAAACTAAGCAGCACAATATGCTGTCAGAATATAACCATTATAAACACACTGTGCTTTACATATAATAATACTAAGTCCATATTAAATCGTTCTGCAGTTAACAGTAATCACATAAAGGTAGCGTGTTTTACGATAATAAAGTTATGAGTAATTTATACCCGAATCGAATTAGATTATAAATATTCCCATTGCATTAATTATTCGTTTAACATAAATTAAAAAAAGCAACAAACGAGCAACTTTTAGAAACGATTAAAACTTGGAAACGAACTTAATTCCTTTATTATATATATTAATTCTGTAAATTAAGTTTAAAGGGAAACAAGATTATTCGATCACAGATATTTGATTTTGTAACTCGTGTATGTGCAGCCTTGTTAAAGCGGTAGATTAAAAGGCAAAATCGAGATATTTGGCACTCGTATCTCTTTGAACAACTATAATGGAATTAGGCAAATGTCCTTTTGGTATATAGAAGCTGAGTAAATTGGATTAGAAGATAATGGCTTTCTGGTACAATTATGAAGAAAGCTTAGAAAATTGATGGTAATACTTTCCACCTACCGCTCACGAGTTTGGAGTGATTCGACTCGTGTAGTAAATAAGTTATCTGGTATAATTTCAGTAGAGAATATCGACTAGGATAACTACTTTAAAATAAGTTTTCACCAACAGCTTATATAACATTCACAACCTTAATATATGCGATTCAATGTCACCTTCATTAACTGCAAATCTGGTAAGAAATGCATTCAGACGTTGTAATCAACTTTCCTCCTTTATTAACATGATTAAATTTATTAGTTAATAATATTTCCTAACTAGATTTTGCTAAATTATCATTTAGTAATTAAATTTTAAAAATTTATAGATATAGAAAAATTCACTTCTTGTTAAGTTACATCTTTCATGGATATTAAAAGAAAAATATTTTTATTCGTTGAAAAAATCATAACTCAAAGAGTAATAAAGGCATGTCACATACATTTCTCGAGCGGTTTGTATTTCTGAATTTTTATTTCCTTTTTTTTTTGCAATTTTTGCAGTTCAAAGTTTTTGATTCTTCAAACGAATAAAAATATTTTTCTTTTAGTTTCTGACTATCCAAACAAGAACTTCATTTTTGTCAAACTTTTTTTTATATGGAAGTATTGTATAAATTTTATAAACAATTTTTTATTTTATTTTATTAAATGTATATAAAACAATACTGCTATATGCATTAACTGCATTTATTATTATTATTTTTTTTTTCAGAAATATTTTTAATAATTATTGTTGCATTATATATATATATCACATTGCAAATAAAATTAATAATAGAATGAATATGTTTCTTTAAAACTGGTAAATTTTCCTAAAAATTAAGATAAAAAGAAAGAAAACAAAGAATTCTTTTTATAACTTTAAAAGTGTCAGAAAAAGCAATATGCAATGTTGTCAGAAAAATTATATTATAGCCTTAAGATATGTCTAACTTCGTGTTTGACGACATCAAATAGCAATCAATAGGCGTAAGAGACGAAAGTTTCAACCTTCTATTCTGTCTCCCTGCCTGAAGGTACAGTGAAGAGTTATTGTCTAAGTTATGTCCTCTCTGCACTTCACATTAATTATACACTGAAAGGATGGATTTATGTTTATTTGCTTGAAGCTAGAATTGAAGTCGAAAGTCGTTTTCGCAAGCAAAATTCACCTTAAAAATTCTCGAATTATCTTCATAAACATTGCTTAATATATTTCACTGTTATAAATTTTTAATATTTGTTTTAAGACGAATTTTAATAAATATAATATTTCCTTTAATGCAATTTTAGAACAAATAAATGCAACTATCATTTTAAGCGGTTTAAAATCTTGCAAAATGTTTTTATTATTTATTTTTAAGTATTAAAAATAAAAAAATTATATACGAAAACATATTTAAAGATGAATTTTTATTAAATTTAATAAATTACTGTTTTTTATATTGAATTATAAAAATTAATAAATATATGCCACAAAATATTCCTATTGATGTCTTTGTAAGTTAAAATTAAAAATACAATTTTTTTAATAAATTAAAATTTAATAAATCTTGAAAATTATTAATTTAGTATAGCATTATTAATAATAAATATTTTTTCTCTTTAAATTAGTTTATTTAACTAATTTTTGCATAATTTTAATTTATTACGAGAATAAAATACATAGGTATAATAATTTTAATAATTAAAGTGAAGTCATAAATATATTAATGAATTTCTATAAAATATAAATTTTCGTTTCTTTTAAAAATTATTTACCATTCTAACAAACATTCGAAATTTTAATATTTTAATAAAAATTCTATTCTTTTCGTATTTAAAAAATGAAATTTTAAACATTCCTCTTGAACGAATCCGAGAGATAATTTCGAAAAATATGAATTAATGAGAAATGTTTCTTAATTATTGTTATTATTTCAATATTATAAAAATTTAATTATTATGTTAAGTATGATAAAAATCACTTTTGTTTCTTAATGCGAAATATTACATATAAAGGCATAAAAATATATATCTTATAAAATACTCGTCTTACGTAAAATTGTAACACTCGAAAAATTTAATTAATTAAAATAAAAATAATGATAGAAATTTTATTTCCCTAATTAATTTAATGACATAAAATTAATTAGTCCGAGCTCGTTTTCTTAATGTTTGTTTTATATAATAAATTCGGTTTGTATCGTGTTACAAAATTTTATTGAATAAAGATCTTATTTAAAATGAAATATTTGTTCATTAAAACTATTCATTGTAATAACGTAACAATAAAAGGATAGTGATTAATTTACATATTTAATAATTATAATAAAATAATGCTTAATAAGATTTATTTTTCTCTTTATTTAATCGCTTTTTTTATATAGCAGTTAATAACTAATCTAGATTTCCAATTTATTCATAAAAATATCTAATTTTTAACTAATCTGGTAAGCATAAATCATCAAAAAAGAAAGGATAATAATATTTATACACAAAACTGTTTAATTAAAAGAGATATATATATTTTTTATACTCTAGAAGGGAATATTTCAACCAGATAATTACGATTTTGGTCTTTTAAGTCGCGTTAAAGCTTCCATTTTAATCACTAGTTTGACTGGACAAAATACTTCTCTAGTAGAGATGAAATGTTGTTTATCAGAAGTCTTACGGGATTAGGAGGCCATCACTTCTGCAGTTTTGGTTGTGTAGTCTCCTAAATGTCAGCTGTCTTCGCTGCATATAGAATGATTTATCAAAAATGGTTTTACATTGTGTGTTTCTAAAATATTCTCTCTGTCCTTTCACAACTTTCTATTAGGAAAATAATAAATTTACAAAAAATGCTATTTATCAGTTCCATCCCGAAAAGTGCTCTAAAAGATTATAACTTTTCAAAATGTTCATGCGAAAAAAATAATATATATTAATACTTTTCCATCATAAATATACTTAATATATTTAGTTACGTTAGGAGAACTTCTATACGCCATAATATAAATCAACTTTAGAAACAATTTTTATAAGAAAGATAACAGAAATTTCATTACTAAAGTTAATAGCAGAGAGCAAACATAATATCGAAAAGTTGAAGTTGCAATTACAACACTCCTCATTTTATCACATTAATTAATATGAAAGTTTTTGTAAAGAACGGATCGTTTCACTTCCTGATTATACAGTTTGCAATTGTAAAATGTATTATCAGAATCTAAATTTCCAAAAGGAACATAAAAGTATAACAAGCTATTATTCAAGCAAACACATCAATAGCCTAGACTTTAATGATTCCCTATCAAGAGTTGTTTCCTGTTGGTTGAGCTAATTCTTAACTGGGGATGCGTTAATTGATTGGTTAACGCTGATAGAAGTGACAACCGACTGAACACAACTCCAATTTCGACTGAATAATTCACTCCTCTAACATTTTATTTCCCGAAAACTCATAAATATTGAAAACTAAATATTCACCTCTTAGAGGTAGCAAATATAGATATTAATCATATAAAACTAAATTTGATCAAATATGTATATTATTAACGCCTCTTACACATTTTTTTCTCTTTAAATATTTCTCCATTTCGGTTATAAAATATGAAAATAAGATGAGATAATGGTTTGAAGAAATATTGAATTGCGATTATATAAAAATGATGTGATTTGAAACATTAAGCTATTTCACAAAGAGACATGATAAATGGTACTTTTTTTCTATATATAGCATACAGTTTACATAATGAAATATTAACGATTCTTATCTCTGTAAAGAATTCCTCAAAAATCCAATAAGAGTGTCAAACTCACTTGTGGGCTCTTGGAAGAAAAAATAAATTTTTCTAGATATATATTTGCCTAATGGTGAATATAGATTGATGAATCAAAAACTTTACACATTAAAAAAAAACTGGTTATGTTCTATATAAACTATATAAAAATATATCACCTCTAACTTTAGTTTTATATTAAAAAAATAGCAAGGAGATAAATTTAATTTCAAAATTTCATTTTCTATCTCGAATTAATTTTTCGCTAAATATTCATAATTCGCGACGTTTTCAAATTAATATAAATGGAGAACATGCGATGGATTATTTATTACTCTCTATATAAACATTTATCTAGCTAGCAATAATATTATTGATCCTACTGAAAGATAAACTGTGATTTAACTAATTTAATCAAACGACTTGTGTAAATAAATCCATTCTGCAATTCATGCTCGTTGAATTGATTGGATTTCATTTTTTAAAAAATTGCATGATTTAGCAAATATTCCTTTATCATCACTGATAATTAAAGACGTGTGTTGTTTTATCAATACTTTTATTTACAATAATTATTATTACGGTTTTAATGATTACTGTTTCATTACTAACTAAACTTAATTACTTTTAAAGTACGGTAATCTATCTAAACTCGATAGATGCACAAATAAATACTTTTTGGAATCATTTATTATCGAAGTTTTTAAGTGTCGATACTAAGTATCGATTACTTTTTACTGTTTTACTTCAGTAAAATAATTTCTTTAAGAACATTAAACAAGTTTATGTCTAAGAAACCATTGACATATAAACTTTATCATATGACTCTTTATTAATTATTCTAGTAATTAAAAAGTTTTGTAATGGTTATTAGGAGGATTTAACGATTATTATGTTAACAAAAGTTAATTATTTTTAAAGCAAAATAATTTCGCAGTTTCGAGATGCGAACTATGAAATCGCTTTTAGTACTTCTAAAGATTAAAATTTAGTCAGCAAGTCGAAGAATGATAATCATTAAAACTGAAATTATATTTTTTTATTTTTGTTAATAAAATATCAACATTTGTCATTTATGTATTTCGGTTTTAGATTCTCCACATTCTAGCTTCGTTCAACATTTTACATGTATATATGCAACGTTATTGACGTATAAACTTTATCATCGACTTTTAACATAACTCAAATAATATATCAAGTAGGTAAGAATATTTAAATGCATTGTTCAAATGTATATTTAATAATGTGCATTCGAACTATATACACATATATATATTAAAATATGGATATATATTCGTGTTTATATTCCACCAATGCAATAAACATGCAGTTTCTTGATATGTTTTAAAATTGAATCTGAATATCATATAATGTGACACAATGTTAAAAAAAAAGACATGCACCAAGTGACACAAGCCGGGGGATACAATAGTTGTTGTCATGTGTCACTACGACTTTGAGTCAGTATGGAGCCAGACTTACTTTATTTTTATTATTATTTTTTTTCTTCCAGATGTCTACAAAACTTGACAGTTCTCAAAACTTTACCTCCTCGTCGTACTCCATTTCTTTTTCCAGCCTGTTATTTTTTCTCTTTCTTTACATTGAAGTTTTCTATTCTTCTGCAATAACTTGTTGGAATTCCTAATAAATGACAACATACTCTAATTATTATATTGCTTGTCTGTATCATTTTTTATATATATATTTTTTAAGTTTCTCTCTTCAATTTTCTCTTTTCATTCCAAGTAAATAAAAGAAAATAATCCAAGAAAAATGATATTTCAATCAATACCATTTTATTCTAAATTACTTGTGTAATAAAAAAAAGTAAAGTCACCGTAATTTATTCCGATATTAAATTCTTGATATCAAGAAAAAGAGAAAGTAATATCCTTTTTATTTTTTTTTATATTAATATTGAAAGTATTATTGGTCAATATGTTTTAAGAACGGTTACCAGTTTTAATAATTAATATGAAATGAAGAAAATTCGTTAAATTCCATTGGTAACAATATTAATGCGGGTTCTGTTTAGCTGAGTAAGAATTTCAGAAACCTATTAAATTGTTTTAACAATCATTAATACGTAAAATAAACATGCAACGCACAGTAAACACAAATATGCACACAATAAACACCTAATACGGAAAACAAACAATTTGTAATAAACATTAAAACTAACAATGCAAAATTGTATTACGTGTTATGTTATCAGGTGTTTAGTGTATGTGTGTGTTATTGTGTGTGCAGTGTATTTTGTAAAATACACCACGCAAATATAAGAAAACATTCAATAATCACAACAAATCTCTGTCAAAAGTGAAAATTGTCGGCCGGATGGCCGCGTGGTAAAGCTTTGGCTTACCACCATGGAGGACCGGGTTCAAATCCGCTCCCATACCTCTAGTTTTTCAGGAGAGGTCCGGGCCATTGAACCCCATCTTCAACCATCCGGTGGACCCCATCATGGGGGCTGGCCAGCCTGTGATGGGCTCTATAACTGGCCGTCGCCAGATACTGAATATCCCATGAGGATATGGCGGCTTAATATAACTGACCTCACTTCAAAAGTGAAAATTATTTAAAAATTGAATAAATAATTATTTTAAAAAATATATTTGTATATGAATTTTTAAATTAATTAAAGAATGAAAACCGAAATTTAAACAAAAAAATAATAATAATAATAATTTTATTTGGAAATTTTAACTTTTTTTTCTTTCTAGCAAGCGCCATCTGTTAGAGGAAAATTACAATAATTTCGATCTGTTTTGGCAAAATTCAATAATCTCCGAAATTACGTTACAGCCGAAATATTAAATGTATTTAATGATCATTAAATAAACTAGCGTATTAAGTTAAATTTATTAAAAGTAATATTAATTATTTTTAATAGAAACTTGTTAATAACCGGTCGAAAAATTATTTTAAATGTCATTATTCTTTTTCTCAATATATATTATTGAGTTAAAGTGAAATTAGAAAATATATTTTGTTCGCTTTCTTCTTCTTTTTTAAATTTATCGAAAAATGAATTTAATTCTTTTGACGTAAAAAGAAAGAACAAAAGTAAAGTTCCGAATTAATTAATTTTAGAAAATTCGTTTTGCAATTTTATTTATTTAGTTTAAAATTCTCGCTAATTGTAATTAAATTAATTAACTTTGCTTAATTTAATTATTTTATTTAGTACCGTAATCTTCTTTAAATCTCCAGTTTTAATACACAGATATCTTAAAAGTTTATTTAGAATTTTTGTGAAGTTTAAATCAGAATAAATATCATTTTTATAAATAACATATATTTATATGCAAATTATATTTTAGTTGTAATGTAGATGGGATGTCTTTGTATATATATTTATATTTATACTGTACCAGTGATGTATAAACCTAGGGGGTGATCCCTGTGTGGCAACCTTCACACCTGCAAAACAATTCAGTTTGCGCCATCTGTAGGCAAGAATTAAAATTAAAATATTGATTTTCAGGGATAAGTTTCAATTTTTAGTAATTAAATTACCGAAATTTCAAACACTGAATCCATTTATTCATAATATTTTAAAAAAGAATTGGATATTCAGCATTTATACTGATTTTTTTTTAATAAAAATCTTATTTTCTTATACCTCATTCTGTTTTTTTTTTTTTACTTTTAATCTCACATTTATCCTGCATAAATTTTTGTATGCATATATATATATTTATGGATGTAGGTGATATATAAATGTAGAACTAGTTTACAAAAAAAAATAATAATAATAATAATTAAAAGTTCTATTTTCGAGAATTTTATCAAGTTTTGTTGCTATTTATATAAACAAAATATAGTGCGATAGAACTAAAAAGATACCTTCTGGTTGAAACCTCTGCGGATTGGTGATAAAAAAATTTTTTTTAATGTTTTTGCATAAACAAGACTTTTTAAAAATATTTGTACAGTAATAATAAAAAAATATTCTATCATTCTCGTCGAAGAGGAATTTTTGTACTCTATAAATTTTATTCCGATTCTATCTATAGAAATGAAAATAAACAATTAATTTTATGATGCTAGATATTTATTCAGATTTTTTCAAGAAAATATAAATTTGTTTTCGTTTTTCCTCCCCTTTTCTTCAAACAAACAAATACCGAAAAAATTTCCTATTAAAACAACTTTTCTGTATTATTTCCACACACAAAGCCATAACATGTTAAAAATTTTTTCTAGGACAAAAACGTATTATTTGGATTTACACTAATTGCAATGGGAAAAATTGATTCGGATTATGAACTTTTCGGATCACGAACAGAGTCAAGGAACGGATTGTGTTCGTGAACCGAGGTATCACTGTATTTCCATCACAAATATTAAATACACGTATAAAGGAATGTAATTGTGACAGAAATGTTTAAAGAGTATGGCAAATAATTACAAAAAATAAATTCTCATTAATAAAATATATTATACAATAATCCACTTCATTTTCCAAAAAATAAATAAGAAGAAAAAAATTTACCAGTAGAGGTTTGAACCCACATCCTTTCTATTGTTCGTGATAGCAATCAAACGCTGAACACATCATGCTACGACAGCACTTGATGGTGAGGCGATATGACTCAGTATATAAAGAATATAGAAACTTTAAACCTTTTATTTTTGGGAATGCTTGAGATGTGCATTGTATTACTTTACCATGGCTTTGTGGGAGGGTTGTACTACAAAATATGTAAAAATCGGCAAAATCAGAGGGGGCCATGGTTGGCAATCCCCTGGTTAGTCTATTTTAGTAAATTAAGACAAAAACTAGCACTTTCTAGCAGTTAAGAATGATTTATTTACAGTAACAAAAGTTTTCGGCTATTCGCCATCTTCAAGTTACAGGAATTGAAACAATCAGAAATTTAAATATCGGAATAATATTAGTTACTATAGCAACGAAAAAAATTATTATCTAAATAGCAAATATAACGAGATTTAGCATTAGGGTATGTTTAAAATTGTAACATATATAATAAAATTCAAATAATTTTATTGTCTATGTTAATAATAATTATATATGTTGTCTTAATTTACTAAAATTGTACCATCTCCCAGCTTGAAATAATCTTATACACAAGTTATTTTGTGTATTTTTCATGTCTATCATTCTTCTTTTGTTTTATGATCAACCGACAGAGCACTTTGACCCGGAAATATTCCGTGCCCACATTGATAATAATAATAATTATTATTATTATTATTATAATAATATCTAAGAAATTTGTTGGTTTAATTATTAAAAAGATTGTGTATATATATATATTTTTTGTGTATTGAATTAATGAATATATAAAAGATGTTAGAATTAAAGGATGAAAAAATGTAAAAATCTTTATTAACAAATGAATATACCTGCATATTTATAATGCAATGTATCAGAATGTGTATTTTATTGGAGAATTTTTTTTCTAAATACTATATTGTAAATCCTCTTATTAATGGACTTCTTACATATGGATTTCAGAAGTAATGGATCAAATCCATTGATTCCTAATATTTTGTCTGTTAAGAAAGTATTGGTTTATATTTCTTATTAGCATTGAAGTGAATATAAATTAGTTATATTTACTTATGTATGCATCAGTGTTATTTATATCATATTTTATTACAGTGTTTGTGTGAGGAACTGGAAATCAAACAAAATTTTGTTGGCCAATATAAGATAAAAATTATGTATATTTTTCCTGCCATAGTGCTGTTAAAAATAATTTTTAATAAATTTTGTTGGTAAAATAATTTTTAGAAATGAAGGAATACCTGAATGTATGGAGCGAGGGAGTGTTGTATCGATGCTATCTTGTCCAGGTGCAGCTCCGATTCTGGATGATATTTGTTCTGTTCTCTTTAATCATTAATTGTAAAGTTTTTGTTAATTAGTTATTTATGTTTAAAAGAAAAAAAAATACTACTTATTTGTGATTTGTAATAATATTTTTATTCAACTATTGAAATTTTATGTAAATGAGATTAAATATAAAATCTATGGTAGAGGTGTACACTGTTGTCCCTCCCAAATGTCATTTGAAGAACTGGAAAGTTGCTGGTCGATGTTCTACCACCACTACTGATATGCACTGAAGTTTGTTGTTTGGTATTTTTTCTAGCCGTAAGTGGAAGGACCATTTTAATTGCATGTGGTATTTTTGTAAAGTTCTTCTCGTAATAATAAGTTCAGTTAATAGATTTTTGATTAATAGATACTTTTTTTTTGTTTATTGGAATGGTTATCCGGACTAGACATCCACTTGGATATTGTAATCCAGTTTAAACAGCAAACAAGACAAGATGCAGGGAGAGAGGTCAACCTGGAGATGGTGGCCACCCGGCATCTGTGGCGGAACATCGCATTTGGACTTTTTAGGCTATTTTTATATATAATTCAGAAGTACCAGACAGTCATCATTATGGGATATCTACTCTATTAATTCAATCATAAGAGGATTTACAGTAGAATTTATAAACAATAAATTATAATATTTATAATCAGAACAATCAACAACAAATCAAATACAGGCAATCCCCAACTTACATAGGATTATTTTTAAATAATGAACCAGACCTGAACCTGGCTCCTTTAGGAAAACTGGAAGAGTGGAATTCAGAACTGAGTCCAGATCCTCCAAGATAGTAAGAGACTGAGCAAGTGATTTATATGCTCATTCTTTAATATAACTATTTTTAGTGTTACATCATTGTGACACACTAGTACTGTATAACGTATGCTCCAATATACATTTTGACTTACGCAGAGTTTTTGATCTACCTATGTAACTCAGGGACTTAGTAATAACTAAACACCAATGTTTAACAGTAATAACTAAACACCAATGTTTAACTATTTATTATTTTTGAATGGTAACAGTTTTAGTATAAAGGTTGTAAGTAATTAATCCTAAAGTTATTATTTGTAAATTGTTTGCTGGCATTTCAAAGAAATTTTCTATTAAACGAAGCATTCTTATTATCCCAATAGTTGGGAAAATATTAAATTATATTTACCTATTTTCCTTATATCAATTGTATTTGTGAGAATAAGTATGATATACAATTGATAAAACGATCATGTTTACAGTCTGAGTGATAGATTTACACACATCTATTACATGCTGGATGGTTTCAGGGCTATTATACTCAGTACTCACTGTGGTGTTTCTGTCTATTTTTTCAAAAAGTTACATCATAAAAAAATTAAGACAATATTTTACTTTGTCATAAAGTCTGCATTTGTATTGTTATGGGAATCATTTTTCTTTTAGTAGCATAGCAGTTTGCATAATGGAATTCTATTATCACTCCCAATACATTTGTGCAAGTGTACATGTAATGCCACAATATATAAATACACTGACGGAAAAAAAAATCCCAACACCAAGAAAAAATTATTGTAGAGTAATGAAATTTGGACAATGCATTTGTGTAGTTAACATGTTTAATTGATTAAATTTTCAAGATCACAGGTTAATTTAAGCTCAAGAAAATGCATTTCAAATGTGAAATGCTGTTGCATTAATAGCCGGTGTAACCTCCAGAATTTTGAATGCAAGCCTGCAAACGTGCATGCATTGTGTCATACAGGTGCCGAATGTCACTTTGTGGTATGGAGTTCCATGCTTGTTGTACTTGTTCTGTCAATACTGGGACGGTCTGTGCTGGCTGTGGATGATGCTGGAGTTGTCGTCCAATGATATCCCATACGTGCTCAATTGGAGACAGATCTGGTGATCTCGCAGGCCAAGGTAACATGTCGACACTCTGTAGAGCACGTTGCGTTACAACAGCGGTATGAGGGCGAGCGTTATCCTGTTGGAAAATTCCCCCTTGAATGCTGTTCATGAATGGTAGAACTACAGGTTGAATTACCAGACTGACGTACAAATTTGCAGTCAGTGTGTTTGGGATAACCACAAGAGTGCTCCTGCTGTCATAGGAAATTGCTCCCCAGACCATGACTCCAGGTGTAGGTCCAGTGTGTCTAGGCCGTAGACAGTTTGGTTGCAGGCGTTCCCCTGGCCTCCTTCTGACCAACACACGGCTATCACTGGCACAAAGGCAGAACCTGCTTTCATCAGAAAACACAACAGATCTCCACTCCGTCCTCCAATGAGCTCTGGTTTGACACCACTGGAGTCGCAAACGGCAATGGCTTGGAGTCAGTGGAATGCACGCTACAGGGCGCCTAGCTCGGAGCTGTCCTTCAAGTAACCGATTTCTAACAGTTCGTTGTGTCACTGTGGTACCAACTGCAGCTCGAATTTCTGTCGCAGATGCAGTACGATGTGCCACAGCCATACGCCGAATACGGCGGTCTTCCCTCTCAGTAGTTCCACGTGGCCGCCCGGAACCCGGTCTTCTTGAAGCAGTACCTTCATTTGACCACTGCTCCCAACAATCATGCACAGTGGATACATTCCGGCCAAGTCTTTCTGCAATATTGCGGAAAGAAAATCCACCTTCTCGTAGCCCTATTACACGACCTCGTTCAAACTCGGTGAGCTGTTGATAGTGGCTTCTTCGTCTTCTTAAAGGCATTCTTGGCTAACATCAGCTCAATACGTCAAATTTCAAGGATAAATAACGCTCACAAACTTTACAGCATGCATTTAAAGCAAACCTGATTTGCAAATTCCGAGTGGAGCTACTAGCGCCACACTTATGCGAAAAGCGCGAAATTTGAATCGATGTCATCTTTCAGATGTATAAACACGCCTACCAAATTTTGTTTATCTAACACAAGTCTTTCTTGGTGTTGGGATTTTTTTTTCCGTCAGTGTACAAACGAAATCATTTGTTTTGATAAACCCAATCTTTATGAAACTGATAAAATCATATTCCTAATATTTTCTTATAACTATTAGTGTAGCCAAATACAACACAATATCATGTAATAAAATTTTGCAAAACAACAGTTACATTAAATTAAAATAAAAATATCATCTCACAACTTTTTAAACCATCTTTCAACTATTTGTTCATTTATAGCACCATCATCATGCACATTGCAAATCTTTTCTGTTGTATGTACTACATTTCTCTCTTTGTGGAAATAATAATGTATAATTCCTCAAAACTTTTAGTTAATATTTAGTAAATAATATTTTTAGTTTGAAAATATAATTAAAATAGGCATTTTTAATTATATAAATTATATTTCCATTTCTAAAATGAATTTAACAAACATTTCTTACTCATCTGTAATATATTATTCTCGTTTTTATATTGCTCCATTTCTTCTTTTAATTTTTCATTTTCATATTTCAGTTTTTTCCTTTCTTCATTAATCAGATTTAATTCTTTTTCTAATTTATCTTTATCACAGTGTGCTTCTCTTTGAATGGAATTTATTTCTTCTTTTAATTTCTCTCTCTCTTCATTGTGTTTTATTCCTGTATGAAACAATAAATTAATTTGTAAATTTACTTTCTAAGTTTAAAAAAAAAAAAAAAAAAAAAAAAAAAAAAAAAAAAAAAAAAAAAAAAAAAAAAAAAAAAAAAAAAAAAAAAAAAACAACTAGTGTTTTGATATATACTTTCTGATTCTTTATATTCATCAACTTGCTGACTAAGTTGTTTTATATTTTCTCTTAAGCTTTCTTTCTCCTTGAAATAATCATCTCGTTCATATTGTAATCTCTTGATTTCAGCATAATTTTGCTTAAGTTTCAGTTTTGTCTCTTCTAATTCAGCATTCAGATTTTCATATTCCTTTTGTTTATTATTGTTTTCTAAGCAAAAAACTTTTTCCAACAAACTTTTCCTCTCTTCCTCACATCTCTTGTATTTTTCTTCAAATGAAGATATTTTAAGTCTTTCCACTTCAATCTCATCATGGCATTGCTGCAACTCATCAATATGCTCCTTTATTTCTTTATTCAAATTCTGAATAATTTCTGCATGTTTATTATCCTGATTCAAAATCTGTGTTTTCAAGTGGTCATTTTCTTGAACTATTTCCTGAAGAAGTTTCTTTTCATTTTGCAATTTTTCTATATGTTTATCTTTATCTTCTAATTCATTTTTTATAATTTCCAATTTCTTTGAATTATTTTTATATTCATCTTCTTTCTTTTTAATATCATTTTCTAATTTTGAAATTAATAATTCTTTTTCTTGATTATTTTTTTCAGCCAATTCTTCTGATGATGACAACTTAGATTTCAATGCATCAAGAGCTGAAGTTTTCTTTTTCAGTAATTTCTTAACAGATTTGTATTTGCCATAAATATCCTCAAATTTTCTTTCCCATTCACTTTTTTCATCTGAATCATTAATAACAGAATTTAATTCTTTATCTGAAATGTCTCTTTCCTGAGAGTTTATTACATGTGGATTTTTGACTTCCTGATTTTGTGTAAATTTGGCTGTTGTTCTTTGCAATTCATTTGAAAGATCGTTACATTCATTTTCTTTCTGTTTTAGGTTTTCTTCTAATTTTGATATTGATGTAATTAATTGTTCTGTTTGTTCATTATTTTTATTAACTATTTCTTGCATTGCAGATTCTAACTTTTTAATTTCATTCTCTTTCTTTTGTAAAGTTTCTTTAATTACATTATATTCTTCATTATTTTCTCCAAAATTATATAAGGTATTATTTTCTTCATAAAACTTTAGTTTGTCTTCAATTTCTTTGTTTTTATTACAACTTTCTTCATATTTACATTTTATTACTTTAAGTTCATACAAAATATTATTATAGCTTTCATCTTTCTTCTTAATACTAACTTCAAGCTCAGAAAGAGCACTAATTTGATCTTTTAATAAGTTATTTTCCTTGGTATATTCTTCAACTTTATTTTTTAAGTCCAATATTTCTTTTTGTATTTCTTCAACAAATTCTATATTTGGCATATTTTGTAGTTTCTCATTATTAAGCATATTTTCATTTTTCAATTTTTCATTATCCTCAGTAAGTGACTTAATTTGAGTGTCATATTTATTTTCATTAAAATTTTCTATAAGAAAGTATAATTCCTTTTCTAAGAAGAGGAGTAAGTTATTCACATCATTCCATTTTTTGTGCATTTCTTTCATTAGAGATATTACATTATCTTCATCACTATAAAGCATCAGTTTTAACTGTTTGGCAGCTTCTGATAAAATGAATTGATATCTATCTGCTTCTGTTTTCAAAATCTTTACATTTTCTTCTATTGCTTCATTTTCTAATATCTTAGATTTATATTTATCAAGTTCATTTTCTAAAGTTTGAATTACTACTTTATTTTCTTCTATAACTTTTTCACTCTTTTCATATTTGATGTTTAATTCTTCTAATTCAGCTTCTTTCTTAACATATTTCTTTTTCATTTCAGTATAAGCATTTAAATTTTGTTCAGAAGATAATTTTATTTCTGCATTTTCTTTCATATTATTAAGACGAGACTCTACAAACTCTTTATGTAAATTATCAAATTTATTCTGCAATTCTAATTTTTCTTTAGAAATTTCTTTCAATTTAGCTTGCAATTCATTTATTACTACATCATTTTTTTCCTGTTTCCTTGGTGTGGAACAATACTGAGATTCTAATATAATTAAGAAAGAAGAGAATAAGTAGGGGGGAAATCAAATTTTAAAATTATAAGAATCACTTACTGCAAAATCTAAATAAAAAGCCCATTCAGTAAGATAAAGTGTTTAATCATAAATGCTTCTAGCTATTCGCTTGGCCTGTCTCAGATACAGTGAGACAGGCTATGTAGATAACTGAAAATGCTTTTGATTAAAAAACAGTTTATCTTACTGAATGGGTTTTTTGTTACCTTTTATCAAATTTTAAATCAAAAATTTTGAAACCTTTAGCTGCCTTCAATTCTTCTTTAAGTTTCTGATTCTCAGTTTCTTTTTTATTGACATTAGTAGTAGTAGTTTCTAATAAGGACTGGTATTTTTTCAATTCTTCCGATAAAGTTGATATTTCAATTTCCTGAACATAAAAATAAATTTATAATTCAGATCTGACATCAATTTTAAATTAATTCTGTTATTGTTACTTTACACTCAATAGTAAATTCATATTAATTAAAATGATAAAATTCAAGAGAAGAAAATCTGTTTAAAACAAAGATACCATGGAAGAATAACATTTTCATAACTGAAAAGCATTTGTTTTTTTATATTTAAGATTAATTTAAAGATATGGAATGTTTAATAATTGTCAAATTACATAAATCTGTAATGTATTTTTATACAATCTAAAAAAAATTCTAAAAAATAATTTACTCTATTATAATTATTATATTCTTAAACATGCTGATATTGAAATTATTTTTTGTAAGTATAGTTCTATAATTCTAATAAACTGCTTAACTTCCAAGTGATAACCTACAAAAATTAAAACAGCACATTTAGCAGTAGGATTATCAAACTAAATAATTTTTAATTCTCAATAACGTTTTCGGTTGAGAATTAAAAATTATTTAGTTTGATAATCCTACTGCTAAATGTGCTGTTTTA
>AYEL01089078.1:0-117549 GCA_000484575.1 Olivierus martensii | reverse complement strand
AAAGCATGTTTAACACCACCTTCACTAACACTTTTAACTTTTTTGGGAGCCATAATAAGGGATAAATTTAATTAAGTAAAGAAAAAAACTAAAATATCAACACTTGTTGGAACTTTACTGTACCCATATGAGCTGGGCGAACTGGATTGCTGCTGGGGGTGAGGCTGTGCTCAGGGTTTTGTGCGCTGCGAGTCACGTGCGCTCCATGCATTCCGTGCAAGTGTTCGTGAACCGAGGCATCGTTTGTAAAGCGAAGCAAAATTTGTTCGCAAATAGTGTTCGTAGACCGATTTGTTCGTGATCCAGGTATCACTGTATTTTGAAATAAATCTCTGGAGGATATCTATAATATAGCAATCTCACCTTTAGTAATAAACAACATATCTCAGAAAATGTGCAATCTAAAATCATTTTGAATTATCAAGCTAAATATGTCATTTACTTTCAATAATAGATACATTGGCACATGATGTTATGTCATTTCTTATGACTTGCTTTAATTTGACCAATAGGCATTTACGAGGAATATGAATAATATTAGTTATGTCATTTACTTTCAATAATAGATACATTGGCACATGATGTTATGTCATTTCTTATCACTTGCTTTAATTTGACCAATAGGCATTTTACGAGGAATATGAATAATATTAACAGTGTTAGTTATTTGCTGTTAGTAAACACTGCTAATGAAAGTCATGGTGGATCTGTTGTTACCGATCATTGTTACACTGACATCATTTACTGACAGCATGTGTAATATGATATTTGTGGAACATACCCTTAACCTTTATATTAAAATTCTTATGCTCACTTAGCATATTTTTGCTTAACACAGGTTTTCTGGTTCCAATTGAAGAGCATGATCCCAAAATGCATTCAGTCCATTTTGATCATTTTATTTCATGAAATAAAAAATTGATCAAAATGGACTGAATGCATTTTGGGATCATGTTCTTTAATTGCTGATTACAATTTTTCATGAAGCTTATGAATTGTTGGAACTTGTTTCTTTTCAGCATATAACTTAGTCAAATTCAGTTCTTCAAAACGGACTGAATGTGTTTTGGGATCACACTCTTCAATCACTATGTTACAGCAAGATATAACTATTTTATTCAAAAATAATTTCTTAATGAATTTCATCTTAATAACCAAATGAATGTGTGGTATTTTATGCTATTTGTACATGATAATTCAGCTGAAAATAAGACAGCATTTTTCGCAGTTGTTTTATATTTTTTGATAAATTAAAAAGTATTGCAAGGTTATTAAATATTGTTAGGATAATCTGATCCTACAAAATACATGCTGATATAAAAATAATTCTTTCTGCTTGATAAATATGGTAATAGGAAGAGAACTAAAATGTAATAAATTTTTGTCTTTATTTAACTGAAGCAACTACATGGACATCCAAAAATATTTTTAAACAAACAATAAACAATATAACTATACTAACAGCAAATGTAGTTTACTTATTATTTTAAACAAATTCTCATTTTAATTAAAGTAATATTAGCTTAACAACATTATACAAAATATCTTGATTTATACAAGACTTGCATTCTTGACAAAATTATGTTATTCAAATTTCATATAATTTGAATTATATATATAAAATTAATATGATTACAGTAAAAATGAAAATTATCTGTCACATATATATTCACATGGCAGGACTTATGATTAACATAATAAAAGAAATATGAACAATATTTATAGCGGCATATGACAATTTTATTACCAAAAATTAATTATTAATATTATTATTCAAAGACTACTAACTTCACTTACAATATTCTTATAATATTGTAACAATGATCATAAAAATTTTAGTATTGTACTGATATACAGCTTTATAAAGATGATTTTTTAAATATTTGCATGACAAATTTTTTATACGTCGGGGAGCTCGTGTACAAGTACTACTAGTAAGCTAACATTACTTTAATTAAAATGACAGTTTATTTAAAATTATAAAAAATTGCAAGAATTGTGATTCAAAAATTATTATTTTTGAAGTAGATAGAAATTAGTGAAATCAATGAATAATAATAAATTAGCAATTATAGTGGACTCTCGACTTTACAAACTGGTACGGGTCTCCAAAAATGTTTGCAAAATCGAAACGAGTTTGTAAATGGGAATGGCATTAATTAATATTAGTTCTATGAGATACTTTTTGGAATCAACTCAATAGTTCATAAAAACTTGTAGTTTGTAAATTGGAGGTTCATAAGATTGTGAGTCCAATATAATTAAAGTGAACAACAACATAATATACCTGTAAGTGAAGTTTTTCATTTTTAGATTCAATTTCTGAATTTAATTGTATCACTTCATATTCTTTTGCACAAAATACTTCTCCAGATTTTATTATTATATTTGCTTGTTCATCTATTTTTTTAATCTGAAATTTAACATAATGATTAGACAAATTATTTTTAAGGATTTACGTAAAAATAAAAAAAATGTTATTGAGGAAAATAAAATAGTCTTTATTTTTGAAGTAGATAGAAATTAGTGAAATCAATGAATAATAATAAATTAGCAATTACAGTGGACTCTCGACTTTACAAACTGGTAGGGGTCTCCAAAAATGTTTGCAAAATCGAAACAAGTTTAAAATATTAAAATGTGTTCCTCAACAGAAAAAAGGTTGAGAACCACTGATCTACACATACTTATTTGTTATTTGGAGAAATGAGTGTTGGCGTATAATATACATCGCAATTATTTTCACCAACACAACTGTTTAATTTTGATACATGACTATAGATTGTGAAACATCTTGATAAACTGAGAAATCTTGTAAAAAATTTAGGATGAATGTATTGTGGAATTTCGATTACAGGCACGAGCTGTCAACAGAGGTGAACGGATGAGGAGACGTTTGTAATCGAACTGACTGACGATCAACTACTCATTCATCTCCGATGAATTTCTCTAAAATCATTTGATAAAACTATCCAGTGGTAAATAGCAGGTTAGAAAGGAAACATTCAATTTTATTTTCATGCATGAGAAACAGCACAGCTGTTAATCACAAACATTATTGATTAACAGCTGGTTGGAACCAACATTAGTTATAACAACTGTAACAATCCGTTATTTAATGATCAGTTAAGCAGTTTAACAGAGATACACTGCACCAACAGTAGTTACATCTTGGTTAGCTAACTAGCATTCATTAAAGTTAGGAAGGCTGCAATCGGTTTGTTCTGCTCCTTCTACTTCCGGTCAAAATGGCAGACATTAGGATTGAGGAGAGTAGTGATGTGGTCAGGGCTAGGTAGCTGGAGCTAGAGTCGGAGCCCGGAGCCATGAAGCCAGAAAGTTTTGGAGGAGCCGGAGCTGGAGTCAGAGCTAAACTGATCATATTCAGTGGAGCCAGAGCCAGAGCCATTAAAATTGCTGCCTGGCTCCAGCTCCTAACCATCTACCATATATACTCAAATATAAGCCGGCCCCCAAACTTTAGAGTTAGAAAATCGGTAAAAATGTGCAACTCGTGTATAAGCCTACCCCGATTTTAGCACTTAAAATTTGATAAAAATTTGAAATCAATAAATTACATGATCTTTGATTTTTAGTTACCGATATATTAATGCCATTTGCCAATAAAATATTTATTTTATTTTCAATAAAATAAATATTTTATTGAAACTTTAAATATATACATATAAAATAAATTATTATAATACAAACACCAATATATCAATTTAAAAGGTAAATGATATTGTGATAGTAAGGTTAGTGATGTTTCATGGTAGTGGTCATACCAAAAAACTTTTATAGTGATGGAGCCGGAGCCAAAGCCTCAGTTTTAAAACAATGACTCCGGAGCTGGAGCTGGAGCCACAGTTGGAATATACTGTGGCTCTGGAGCCTAACCTAATTCAAGCCAGCTCCTCAGCCCTGGATGTGGTGTGCAATCGCAAGATAAGCCTTCTGCTTAAATTAGCAGCTCGCTGACTAATTTTTCAGAAACCGAGAAACATTTATTGATTGAATTAGATGAAAATATATAAAAATATTATTGAAAATAAAAGAAACAATGGAATTTTCTGGAAATAAAAAGAATCAACTTGAAAAGTTTTGACTAAAGAATTTATGAGTTATTAAAAACAGGTTAGTCATTTAAAATTAGAATGTAGATTAATAATTTAAAGGTCAAATATAATTATATATCAGTAATATAAAAATGCAGTTGATATTCAATGACTGATGATTGTTTAATTATGTAATATTTATAGATATTGTATACTTTATATAATTTATTTCTTGTATAAATTTCAAGTTTTCATTTTTTAATAACTGGAGGAATTTACAATAAAAAATTAACTGGTGCTGGAGAAAAGTTAATATCCATTTTAAAAGAATAATTTGAACCACTAACTAATCCCTTTGGCTGCGATTCATCTTTTCGATAAAGTTTTGATTCTGAAGAAGACTTTCAATTTTAAAATAAATTTTTATCTATTAACCATAGATTATTATTTATATTAATAATAATTTTTTAAACCCCTCTTTCCACTTAGAGATTATTAAGGATTTAGAGAACACTGTAAACTCTGTTTCAGCTGTAAATTTCAATAATTCTTTTGAGGAAATCATGAATGAAGTTAGTGATTTTATTTTATTGGAATTTTAAATAGAATATTTATAAATATTTTAGAGAATATATACTTAAGCCAAGTTAGTTTTAGTCTTCTCATATTTTATCTTCCGATCTATATATAAAAATTTTTCTTTTACAGAAAGAAAATATCCCAATCCCAATATGAGAATCCCGCAAGGTGGCACTGTATCTATATTATCAAACGTCAGGAACCTGAGACCAGAGACCTTTTTACCATGTAGTCTCAAACACAAACGTCCTAGCGGTGGACAGAATATATTCTAATATTGTCAGAATGTGATGGCGAGCGTGTTAATTAGTTAATTAAGGTCCCATGAGTAAGTGGCACCGGGGTCCGGGTCGGAGAAGGAAAGATTACACCGTATATAAGATATATATAAAAACATTTATTTACAATAATTAAACAAATATTGACTAAAATTAAACAAATATTGAATATAAACGAATACAAATAATAGGAAATCAAAGAAACGAACTAGATTGTTCAAATACATTCCTGGCTAATTTAGATAATCGTATGTGAGTGCCAACCATACTAAAATGGGTTGTAAATATCAAATGTACATGAATTTGCGAATATGCTAACGGTTCGTGAATATTAAAATGGCGAACATCAAATGGTTCGTGGAATTTGAGCAAACGGGTTGACTTACGTATATCGCTCCTCAAGCGCTACATACCTGGACAAGGGATGAGTCGGACTTGTCGGATCTTTGGATTGTCGGCTAAGTTTTAGCTAAGTAATCCTAACAACTCATCATCGACTCGGCCTCTCCCCTCGCTTTTTATCTGTTGTCAGGGGAGAGTTCGTGAGTCAATTCTGACATCATTTAGATGTCGAAATCTTAGCTGTTAGCATGCTGTTAGCAAGGAAAGTTCCTTGTTTGTTGTCTGACATCTTTGTTGTCTTACTTCCTCGTCCAGGCAGTTGCCAACCCGTCTGTTTATGATAAAGCGAATTGAAAGGAAGCTGACTCATTTCCTTGATTTCAGCTTAGATAAAAATTGTGTGAAGTTATAATTTTACAAAAATTAAATAATATAATATTCTTGACAATATAATTATGAATTAATTAAAATATCAAATTATGAAATTGTTTGAAATAACAATAAATTGATTAACATAATTTTTAAGACAAATTATAAAAGAATTAATTCGTTGATTATAGGAAAAATATGGTGAGTCTGCAGACCTTACACCAAGTACAAATGTTAATAGTCTTTGGAAACAAAGTAGGCAGATAAATAAAAGGAAAATTAATGACATTAATGCCATGAATAGTTTTGGTATATTATCAGAAAAGGAAGTTCAATATTTAAATACAGTAGAGTCTCCATAATCCGACACATATGGTTCCAGGGCTTGTCGGATTATTTGATGTTCAATGAAAAAATAGAATTACACAAGAGAATACGCTAAGTTTATTAAGACTTTCCTATCACTGCTCTTGCTGTTCAAATTTTTCACAAAACCCTTAATTTTATCCCGATTTTTTTATCATCATCATAAATGGTGGCTCGTCCAATACCATGAAATGAAGCCCAATCACTAAACTTTTCTCCTAAGTCGAGTTTCTTAATTATTTCTAATTTTTTGACCACAGTCAGTGTCTTATGTTTTCATTTTTCACTTTTTCCGATTAGTGACATTATGTAAATATAAATAATAAACACTGATACAGTAAAAACACTATTTTATAATAAATAGTGTACTGAACTTAAAAAATGGTCCAATTATAATGTCTGCACAACAAACGAATAGCAACTGACAATTTGTTTTAGGTCATTTTCTCTCTCTCACACATGGACAAGATGTGACCGTGGTTGTGACATTAAAATTTCGCATGAGCAGAGTGATGGTTCACAGAGTGTCGGACTGGCAAAGGGCTGAACTACAGAGACTCAACTGTAGATTAAAAGAGCATGAAGAATCAGAACATGAAATACTATTAAAATTGAAGCACAAATAAATTTTTTCAATAAAGCAAGCAAAGCAATTCAAAAATTTGTTTCTTGATGAACATTAATTAATAAAATATGATAATATGAATAAAATATATATGAATTTTAATAAATATTTTCTTGGATGGAAAATACTAAATAGAGAGGCCATTCCAATATCTATTTTAGTAAGACTGTGATGATGATGTCAGAATGACTTATAGATTTATAAAACAATAAAAATCAAACATATTTCAATGAAATAAATCTATTATAGTTTCATTAATAATGATATATATCAATAGAAATATTGGTTGAATTAAATATTCTTTTGACTTATAGATTAGATTAAGTATATTGATTATCAAAAGCATTTATCAGTTAATATATTATTATTGAAAAAACTAGGAAATATTGAATTTGAGACTTATAACTCAGATAATTTTAGCAGTGTTACTGTCAAAGAATTATTCAAATGAAAATTAGAAAATTGAAAACCTACTGTTCTCAAAAAAGACAGTTAAATTTAGATGTTCTTCATGGATTGATTATTGGTTGTTTTGCTTTATAAAATTTATCTTAATGATATATTTAACATTTATATTTACTCTATAATGATAGAGTTTTCTGTTGATATAATTAAAACTCAGACTTTATTCATTTACAGTGGATTCCGCTTAATTGGGACACTGGTTAATTTGGACAACAATATAAATAATAAACACTGATACAGTAAAAACACTATTTTATAATAAATAGTGTACTGAACTTAAAAAATGGTCCAATTATAATGTCTAAACATTCATTAAAAAAATTTCCTATCGTATCTACTACAATAATAATAATAAAAAATTATTATACATTGACATTCTAGTCTAGGATTAACTTCATTCGAAGAAATAATGGTAACTAGACTTATTTGTTCTTTAATTGTACGGTCAATTAAAGTAGTTTGTTCTGCAAGAATCACTTATTGAACTGAGAGCAAAGCAAACAATATATCAATATTAGTTTTTGAATAATTCTAGATTGGATCAAACAAAATACCAACTATAGAATCATGAAGACATTTAAAAAAGTTAAATAGATACATAAGTTAAAAAAAATATATATTAAATTTTATAAAACTGTTTTAAAATTTTCTCGTAATATCTTCTCTTTTGCCAAATAAATAATAATAATATTGTGCACAATATAAATACTGTACAGTATACTGTTTATCGAATATGTATATAGATCAGTGGTTCCCAACCTTTTTTTTTGGCCATGCCCCACCTAAGCATCTCTAATATCCTGATGACTTCTCTGTGACATAATTTTTACTAGTCAAAAATTGAATTCCTATTCACGTGGAGGAAGCCTGAAAGGCCATTAACTTGATCTAAAAGAGCTTCCAAAGAACATGGCATCCATGAAAGAGAAAAATAAAAGAACGAAAGGACAGTTGAAGTACTGAGAAACAAATCATTGTTTAAAAAAATACTAATATGAAATGATATGAAAAAACAGCAAATAAAGTTTCAAAACTGTCATGTACATTCTGATTTTAATTTAAAAAATGTGTGTTACAATATATATTTATATACTGTATGTGAGGCCCCAAGAATCATAAGAAATGCAAAAAATTATCTGTTAATAACTCATTTTCGAATTGCCCACCTTAAAAATCAAATTGCGTCCCTTGTTTGGAACCACGGATATAGACGATAATCCAGTTTAAAAAAATTTAAATCCTGTTTAATAATTCCGAATTTCTGACAAAGATCAGCAATATTAAATATATATATATAAAGTGAAAAGTTTATTATATTATATTAAAGTAAGAAATATTTGTTATAAAATAATAAAACATTAGGTTATTATTCAATTTGAGTTATTATACTCTGTTTTCGTATAGTTTTCAATCCAATTTTGATAATAAAATTCATCACTTCTTGTTTTTTTAGTTGAATAAACTCCCGATTCAGGAGGATGGTTCCAATTTTTAACTTGTCCTATTTTACTGTTCGTGAATTTTTTTTTTGCTCGTAAAAAATAAAATAGTTAATACAGGAATAAGATTTTATTGAATATTAGGAAATTGTTCGTGATTTTTGATATTTTTCAAATATGTTTCAATACAATTTTATATAATATAAGTCTTTCTTAGAAATGTGTTCATATTGTTTTAGTAGTAAAACAGTCGATGACTCGAAAATTGCTTGCATCATGACGCTGTGGAAATTCACCTGGATATGGTGACGTCACCAAATGCTACGCGAGGAGAATGACATCACTGTCTCTTTTACCACTTTTCGAAAGGTGGTCTGTTAATTTTGAATTGCATTAAGGCAACTGCTTGAAATAAAATAGCAACAAACGTTCCCAATTCAAATAATTCAATTAATGAAGTTTATAACTCATACATGTTTCTATAAACGCATTTAAAGTCATTATTAACACAGAATAACTTGTAGCAAAATAAGTTATCAATAAATATTAAAAAACATTTTTTTAGCATATCTTCTATCGTTTAAGATTATGATATTTTTGGGTTGAATATTTTAATCATTCGGACGGAGTTTCCACCTCCGGAATTACAACATTAAAACTTCCTCTAGCCCACTGTTTCTATTAGAGCATTCAGACACAATAAATTTAAAAAAATAAAAAATAAATTCAGGAAAAATTCTTTTATTTAAATACGTTTACACAATTTATAAATAAATGTCGAATTTTTTTTTTTTAATAATTAATTTCTGTACATTAAAATTACGGTAAAGTTTTGATTTTTTAAAAGCAACTCTTCTTAAGTTAACAACAGATGCAATTACCGTCGACGAAATATTGGAGTTTTAGTTCTTTTATTATACAAACTGAATTAAAATATAATAAATTAGTTAATTTTTCTAGGTGATGTAGTTATCATCTGCAACATTGCGTGCAAACTAGACATTAATATAACTGTAATTCAAAGACAGCGTGAAGGTTGCAATGGTTATTTTACCGTTTTAGTAAGGTAGGTCTACCTAAAAAGGCTTTATCTAATATTACATATAGTGAATAAATCTACGATACAAAGTAAATACAACTTTTTATTTTTATTTTTAAATCTTATGGCATTTTCCAGTTTATTATCTACATTAAACAGATATCAAATTAATAACAAATTAGCCTTGTAAACACATTAATTACATCAATGATTATCACTTTTATTTTTATGGCTGTAGTAAAAAAATATTCGAAAATTGTCGTAAAAATTATTTATTTTAATGCAACGGTAGTACGAAAATATAATTTCCTTGCTACCGTTGCAACTAAAATAATAATTAGTCTCTACGCCATGCCAAGAACTATAAATATCGATTCTACGATACGGATATAATTAATTCAGTTGATAATTTTAAAATAAGATTGTTTTAATTACACCGAAAATTTGATCCAACTGTCTCGAAATATTTTATTTTACCAACAACAATTGGATTATTCAACTAGATAGCACAGACTGTAAAAAGATTATAGTTTTTATAGATAAAGTAGTAAAAATGAAGCATCTCTCAAGAGGGTTTGTACTTTATTTCCTTTTCTATTTTTTGCAACTTCATGTAACTCCCGCGAAGAATACACTGAATCAAAACCGAAATAAATTCTAAAACAACGTCTGGTATAATTATTATGCTCAAATATTGATAAATAATTTTATAACAAACTGATTTTTCTTGACGAAAAGTTTCTAGCATCCCCAGAATATCCCTGATATAGAAAAAAGGGAATGATAAGTGTTACTAAGCAAAAATTTGGCTCAGATTCAGCTTTAACTGGATAATTGCAATTTAGAAACGAAAAAGTTTTGGCACACATACAATCGAATTATAACAGGAATTTTATAAATCGTGAATTTTATAGATGCTTTAACAGAATGTTTTCAAGAAAATCGAGAATGTTGCTAAGAATCGTTTCTTCTTCCATAATATCTTTTTTTGGAAGGGAAGAAAGAATATGATAAAATTAACCTGAAAAAAAAAATTCATATTTGAATCGATTACTTCCTTTTAATTTCTGATAACCTGCAGTTTTTATTTTATTTTTTTTATTTTTTGAATAAAAATATACTGTACTCCCATTCCTTTAAATTAATAAATATTTTAGCTTTTTTCCAGTATTAAAATATCTTAAAACAAATCTATACAAAAAAAGTGAAATTTCTTAATGGTTTAAACAGGTTATTCAAGATTAATATTAAATTATATTTTAAAAATTAATAAAACGATCGATAAAGTCTATAAAAAATAATATTTCTACTTTTATTAGTCTGTTAAAATATAGATAATTTGCATTACAGACGATATAAAAAAAAAAAATTCTGAATGTAACATTTTTATATATGCGTGTTACTATTTACGAAAATATAAAATTGCATATAGGTATTCACGTGTACCTTATTGTTTTAAAAATAATAGTAAAAAAAGAAGATAAGATAAGACGGTAAAATTGCATTTTGATTCTTTGTGAACCGGAAAATCACGATTGATTCCGTTTAATATTTATAGCAGCAGTTAGTCGGTCAAGGGGACGAGAACATGAGAATATCAATTTTTTAGTGTAGCTGAATAAAAACCGAAAAAAAGAACAAGTTTCTCTGTAGAAAGACATATGTTTAATAATAAAAGTAAATTTTCCATAAGGCAGAAAATAAAGATAATAGAAAACTTTCTTAAAAAAGTTAGGCACAGTATTTCTTTTCATAGACGTATATAGCAGAAAAATTTTTAAATTTAACCATTAAAATAAAAGACACTAACTAATAACCATCAAAATTCAAATATGTAATAGTAATTTTATGTATAACAACAATAACAATTTTAAATATAAAAATTTAGAGTATGATTAGACAATGCTTTAAAATGTTTAAATATTTGGAATACTTCCAACAATGTTTCTTTCTTATTTTCGACTATTTGGTAAGGTGCACATACGAAACCGCATACAAATTTATGAAGTAAAGACAGTGTGTGCTCATCTTACTTTTGAGAAAAGATGACCAAAGTATGATGTAAATGAAGAGGAAAAATGCACATACTATAAATATATACTAGTTCCTTTAGGCTTGCTTAGCCAACCAGTTAAGATAGTTTAAAATGTCCTGAAATGATGGATTGAGACATAATAGAAGAAATATCCAGTCACACTTTATATTATTATATTTATTTGAATATCACTCTTCTCAAATTTGTTATACAAAAAGAAAGTTAAATTTTACGAGTAGGATAATGTTCCCGAAATTATCCCATTTATTTGAATATATAAAATTACTTTAAAAATTTTAAAATATGCAGCAACAATCATTGTTTTGACTTGAAAGTTATATACTTATTTTAAAAGAAAATTGCAATTTTATACTATAATTTAAGTATAATTTATCTACAAGCTTTTTAACATCATTTGCTTTATAGAGTACTTATTTAATAATAATTTATTGAAAAATGTGAGCTTCTTTCTTCTTCTTTTCAAAGAATTATCTATTAATGATATAATTGATGATTTTAAGAAAACAAGACAACAAAGTGAGTAACACGTACCAAAATAAATGAAATGAAATTAAGATTGAAATAATTTAATAAAGAGAAGCATGTTGCTGAATAAATAATAAAAATAAATAATAACTTACCACAAATATGGATTAAATAAGTAAGAAAATTCAAGTGACTTTCATGTGATTAAAATTTAAAATATATATAAGGTGAAGTGTGGTAAGTGCGGAGCTAGGGTATGTGCATTAACGGGCTTTTTTTATCATAAGATAAGCGATATTTTGCTATTGTAGTAATCTTACTAAAAGTTAATATCAGCCTATCGACATAGATATCCACGATGACTGATGAGATTCCAGAATAAAAAAGCCTGTTAATGCACTTGCCCCAGCTTCGGACTTACCCCACTCCACCTTATACTGTATCAGAATGAATCTATATACAAAATCCTCTTCCAATAAAAAATATTAATTGAGTTTTCCATTAATAGAATAATTATAGTTTTTATTTATCAAATGTGAAAAAAACATGATTACAATGATAATTTCTATGTTTTTTTGTATAGAAAATTGGGCCATGATATGCTGTATCACTATAAGATATCCCATGCATTTGGCATTTATGGAAAAAAATTTTATCTTATCTAAAGAAAAGTTGAAATGTTTGCTTTACAACTTAATCATTAAAATTTTGACCTGGTAACATAATTAGACGAATTAAACTCGATTAAAGCGTTATGCTATATCTTAATTTAACTATTAAACTATACAGGCCTATTAGTTACAGTATTTCTAAATTCATATAGATTTATAGGTGCTTTTAAGTAATAATTTTTTGTTTTGTTATTTTTATTATTCATGTTCCTATTTTGCGTACATTGACAATGAAAAAATAATTTTCCTTGTCATGCTTTACAGGAACATTTCTGAAAGGTCTCTGTACAGTTATCAACCTTGAGCGTCGTGACCTTGTTAGATGAAATTTTTCGTCAGTTGGTTCCTCCCTTTCATATTATCTTCCTTACGAGCATTATTAACCTTGGAAGAAATACGGGTAAGTGGAAATTCTAAACGGGAATTTTTCTACATTAATATCTAGCGATGTTATTTTCGTGGTTTCATATTTCGTTCGAATTAGTAATGATAAATAAATTAATTATAATATTATTATCTAGTTTATTATCGAGATGATGACCTACAGTGTGATTTCATATAATTAATTTAATTTGTTCAATTGTTTACGGCGAAGTGAGCTAAGCACTACAGTTACATATCGTCTGAAGGTTATCAGCAAGTGCATAATTACAGTTTTTCAAAGGCGTCAATGTCTATACCATATAAGGAGACGCAATAATCTTCTGGAAGACTAGTACGATTACGCTGTTAGCATCAACTAATTATAATTTATAATATATCAGGAAGCTATCTGTTTATTTTATAACGTGACAGGTATTTTACCTATGGCTGCCATGCTGTAAAATAAATTAAGTGCTGAAGTGCAAAGAAAATTGAAAGATATCACATGTAAGGATCTGGATCTAGATTGGTGCAGTTGCAGTTTCAAGATTCATTCTTACTGATTTAAAATTTAACAGCATAAATTAATACCATAAACGAATAAATTATTTTGTAATACAAACTAGATAAAATTTATGTATAGAAAATTGATCATTGTTTTAAAATTCTTTCAGTTAGTTTTTATGATTTATTTTATACTGAGCAATAACAAATTGACATCGATGTAAAACTAACTTTAAAATTAAATAAAAGAGAATTAGATTAGAGAAAAAAAATGTTTCTTTATAAAAATTTCTAAAATAATAAAAGTAGATTTACGTTTGATAAAAATTATGTTACTTTTATTACTGTGTGGACTACTTGACTGAAAGTTTCCGTTCATTTAACTACACGGGAAAAATTCAAAATAACAACTGATTAAAAATTGAAAACAGTTTTAAAATACTATAGGCCTCTATATTCAGTTCAGGATCTTGTAGTTTGTGTTCTCATATTAAAAATGATAACACTCTCTGATGTTTATGTTCTAGATGTATGGGTCGACAACCTGTTCGGGAGATGAACTATTTTTAGTTTATATAGGGTTTACCGATCTACTTACAAGTAACATCATTATTGTAGCATTACTACTCTATGTGCATGGAAACATTGATTGATGAACTTTATGAATTTCTTGTAAATATCCTTCAGTTGAAGATCAGTCTAACAATATAAATTTCTATTTCCAGCGGCGCCGACTTTTAATTTTTGCCACAGGGAAAAGAGTTATCAATATTCGAATATTTATATAGATTTTCAAGAAAAATTACACAAAAATGAACATTTATTTTGATATTAATGATTATTTTCACTTATGATAATTTTTGTACTGTTAAATATAAAAATATAAGGGGACAAAAAGGTATTTTTGCCTCCATTTTCAAATTTTTACGGGATGACTGCCTTTATTGTTCCTGTGGATTCGGCGCCTATTTCTCTTTCTATAGTCATTCTTTACATATTCTTTGGAAAAAAAAAAGAAAAGGACAAATTGAAATTATCTACTGTAGGCCTATTACTGATTATTTTATTATGTTATATTCTATAAGAAATTATAAATTATCAGATATGAAATAATTATAAAAATTTTGTAGTTTTGTATAATGAAATTTTCATTTTTAAATTTTGTAAAATTATTTTAAAATCTTAAATCAATCGAATTGTTAACGTAAGATAAAAAAAATGTTAATCACTCATTGTCTAATACATCACCGGAATATAAATCAAACATCGAGAACAAGTTTATCAACTGGTTTCTATGGAAGGTTCAAAACCAGTTGGAGAACTGAATCATCATCATTCAATGTAACTGGGTACTATGTAAACGACCTTTAAATTCTGTTTTAAACGGTTTCTTTTCACGATTTTCGCTTGTTAATATTGTATGTAGGCTATATAAAGTTATGTGCCGGTCTTTATGACCTTGATGTTGTTTCAGTAACTTTTTTATTTTTATTTTTAATTTGTTAATTAATTTATACAATAATTTCGCATTGTAATTAATCTGTAAGCGATTCAAATTAAATTTTAATTTTGAAATGAGTGAACATTTAGGACAACTAGATTTAAACTACTTTTGAAACGATTTCCTATGGCAAAAAGAAAAGAAAAAAAAAATCTGGTTAACGAACTGTATCGCAAACGCGTTGCAGACTTGCAGTATTATACTTATTGAGCAATATGAACTTCGGAAATGCTTTCGAATTTGGAATAAAATTTCACTAATCGCATTCCTTTCTTGATTTTATTAAATTAATACAAACGTAACTGAAACTTGTATATAATTTCAGTCACAATTAATCGATTATCTAAACGATCAGTTGTAATATAAAAAAAAAAAACCTGAATGGCTCTAGATCAAAGTATTTCGTAATTTTATATTAAGATTCTCTATTTATATTCTCTTCGAATCTCTCTATTACGGACGAAACTTAAAGAGATAGTGTCAATGTCCTCGAAAGGAGGTTTTACCGCTTGTCCTCTTTCTCACCTATCTAAAATCCGAGATATTAACAAATCGATAATAAAATATTTAAATTAACATTCGAACTATGGTAAATTTAAAGCAAAAAATTAAAAATATTACTGAAACATGAAAAGACGATGAGTCATTATAATATAGCACGAAACATAGGTAAGGTGCAGTGTATGCAGCAGTTCTGTTATCTTTCTCCGCTAGGTTGTGCTGCATTCCGATTTGTTTTCGTCGACTCCAGCTGACATTAAGAAGAAAGAAGGGGAGATTAGAGTTTAAAAGAAAGAAAGCTATTTCATAATGAATAAGCATAAGAATGTAAGTATCACGATATGTTTAATTCGATTTCTAAAAATAGTGACGTAATCTGACATATGGTAGGCATCGTACGAATTACAATCAAATTTTATAAATAACATTTTATAAACATTAATTGTTAAAAGAACATTATCCATTTATGGTGTTATTTATTAAGATACTTAGACTATCATCCAGTTTCAAGTGTTGACATTTCACATGTAAGATTTGTGTTGTTATAAATAGATTATGTTATCTTTACAACAGATGATTTTCATATTAAAATAATAAATAATTTAAATATATCGTAGTTTCTTTTAAACAGTTCCATATTTCATTATATATACTTTGAAGAAGACACGTAAAATGACCAATTTTATTAAAACCACTTTCAAAGTTATACACTTAGACTTGTTTTTATTTGAAATATATTTTCAAATGAGGAGAACATTATATTACTATTTATAAAATACTATACCACTTATCAAATTATAGGCCTTCTTAATCGTCATTTAGATTATTCACTTTTGTTTAAAAATGATATTTCAGTTATTAAAAATTCATCCTTAGTAAAATATTGATTTAGTTATGCTGCATATCTGTCTTGCTATTGACTTTTTAACAAAAACAGGATTAATGACTTTTTATTTTGAAATATGAGATGATAGATTTGAAAGTAAAATCTATCATAAATAATTTTTTTTGTTTTAATTAAGATTTGATTTCAAGTTAATTTTAATTATGAAAGATGTTCTGTAAATAGAAACATTTATTTGTTTTAATAATATTTGTTTAATGATTACTTATCATTAATAATAAAATAATTTGTATGTTAAAATAATCAAAATTAATCATCTGTCTGTATTTGGATTAGATAAATCTGCTAATCTTAAAATAAATCTGTTAGAAGTACAAATTCAAACTTTAAAATTTCAATGAGTTTATCTTAGGTGTATAAATTTGTTATGGAACTTTATTTTATCTAGTCTATTTAATGTCAAGATTACGTGGCCTAATTTTCTTTTGATTAGCTAGTATTATAATTTAAAATATTTAAATCAGATAAATTATAATCTATTACATAATTTATGTTTGTATTACTAATTATCTGCTAACATTTGGTTAAAAGAATAATAATTATTTGCAATTTTCTCTTTATACAGACAGTAATATAAACGAATCTGATATTTACTATATAGTATAAAAATATATATTAGATTTGTTTCCTGAAATATTATTTAATTTTTATTAGAAATAAAAATATGATGTATTTCATTTGATATATTAATGTAGTGATTGCACTTGTACTTGTTTATACTTATTAAATGATATTATGATTCTTCAAAGCATAATATTCTTAGTTTAAATATTTTTAGAGTTTATTAGATGGCAGAGTAGTAAAGCATTGGCTTGCCTATTGAATCCCATTCCTTATTCTTTCAGTAGAATCTTTCAAGGCTGTTGGCTAGTCTATAATGATCTCTGAAGTGTGCTGCCAAATATACCCCTTATGAGAATCAGTATCATAAATAAAACTAATCTAGCATAACAATATTTTAGATTCTTCTTATTTTGTTGTTAAGAAATGATAATATAACAACAACTACAATTATTGCATATTATTTAACTTTTCCTATAGAAATTTGAGATTCATTTTTTTGGTTTTGTTTTAAGAAATTAAAGATAAAAACAGTAGTATGTTATTCTGTAAATCAGTTTCTTTTATGTAATGAACTAATTTTTTGTGATCATTTTGCCAACTATAAAATAACTGAAAAATTAATTATATAAATTTTTCACTTCATATAATATTTTTATAAAAAAATTTATATGAAGCATTCCTTTAGAAATTACTTATCAAAGAAGTTAATAAGTAATTTAACTTCTTTGATAAATATAAATTAATATTTTTTATATTTTTCTCCTAGAAATTATATATTTTAGAATATTTGAGAACAGCTTTTCTTGTTGTTGTTATATCTGAATTGAAAACAGAATTATCTTTTTTAAATATTCTTTTAAAACAGCTTAAATTAAAATATTAAAGGTATGAAGAATCTTAAGTTGTACAGGGAAAATCAGCCAGTCTTGCTCATTATAGTATAATTTAATTTTGAATATTTAAATCTAAAGTATTAACTCCTCAGTATTATTTTTATTTTTAATAATCTATTGTATTTGAATTATAAAGCAACACTCAATAATCTTTGCAGGCACAATCAATAATGTTTGAATTTGTTTATGTAAAATATAATAAAAAATTTAATGGATATCTATAAACAAAATATGGCAATACAATCTTTCTTTAGCTTATAGAAAATATTTTATGTAACAAAATTTACATAACTTTTTTTTATATTTTTTTAAGATATAGAGCATAAATTTCTATTGTATCTGTCAGTTACAAATTCAAACATGTTAGTTTACATTACTAAAACTTGATATTATTTGATTTATTTATGTATATTATTTGTTAACCTTAAATATTATATTACTGGTATGATATTGTTCCATGTGAAGTTTTCTCTTTTTCAGTCAAAAAAAAAATATGGTGCCATTATGTTGCTGTCACTATAATCCATATAGCCTTGGGAGTTTTTGATATAGAATTTTTGTTAAAAAAATTAATTTTTTAACAAAAATTTTTATTAAAATTACATTTTACTTTTCTGATTTATATAAAATCCAAGTTATATAAAAAATTCTGTTTCAATTATTTGTAAGTTTGTAAATCAAGAAATTGTTGTACTGTTAATTTTTTAAACTGAACTCTCTAAAATCATATACAACTCTGCATAAAAATATATTTCTTTAGATACCAGGTATCATATATGACATGAAAATTACATATTATTTGGAACTATTTAGCTTACAAATGTTAGGCACAACAAATGCCAGTTATTTTTATTTCATTCAACAGAGGATACTGAAATTTCTTTATGAATATTGGATTGATATATTGTGCTATGTAGAGATTTTGAATGCTAAACATATAGTAATTCATGATTTCAAAAATTTTTTTGAATTATAAATCATAGATCTTCAACTTAAGAAATCACAACAAGCACTTGAAGCAGGATTAAAATACTCAGAAACTTTATTTTTGAGAAACGTTTTTGGCTTACAATTGTCCTCTTCAACTCTAACTACTAAATACAGTTTTTGTTCTGGAACATAGAACTTAGAACTTACAAATTCAAACTAAACTTAAAATTTAAACATTCATACAGTTATAATAATAAATTAAACATAAGCAAATACAGAAAATTAACTTTTTCTTCAACATATATAATATAAAAATACTAATTAGTATTAAAAAGTACAAAGTTTGTTTTTCTCTGGTGTTATCTATTTACAATGGATTTCAGCTTTGTTCTTTCCTTTAAAGCAAATTTCCAAGCTTGTGAAAAATCTATAGACTACCTTTCTTTTATTATTTTTCCTTTTTCACTTCCTTCAAAAATTTTTATTTCCTCTGCCATTGGTAATTCTTTCTTATTGTTCACTTTCTTTACCACTTTCGCTTTATCCCATTCTAACTTAATGTCATATTCGTAGGCTCTTCTAGCCAGAGCTGTTGTTAATAGACCTTTTCTTATATCCACTCATGTTCTTTTAATCTTTCTCTTAAGTACCTTGCTGTGGCCCCGATATACACTTCTTTTTGTTGTTTATCATTATTTATCAGAGGAACTTCGTAAACTCCTCTCTGCTCCTCTCCGCCATACACATCTTTTATGTTTTTTAGTAGTCTTGAAACTGTGTTTGACCTCTTATACGCTGGTTTCTTTCACTTGACTTAATTATTCTCTGTACTGTTTTAAATTTTCTAAGGGCATCCATTACTACCTTGTACTTGTTGTTTATTACTGGATTATTAGGGCTTACAGTATGCTCTTTTTCTCACAATGTTCTCGTATGCAATCCACTTTTCATCACCAGTTATCATCTGATCTAAGAAAAATTTGTTTTTATTCCAAGCAAGCAGCAATGTGCAAATGACAACTTGATCATAAATTTTTTTCACTTAACTCATGAAGGACCCATTGGAATATTTATACACCAATCCAAGTTTCTGAAATGGTTTGTTGTGTTGAGTTAAACTTTTCTGCAATCTCTGATGATGTCAAGAAACGATCTTGCTTATAATGGCCTTAACAATATCATCATTGATCAGAGATGGTCTCTCAGAGCATGGCTTGTCATTAAAATCAAAATTGTCTGCTTCAAATTTTTTGAACCATCTCCTGCACATTCTGTTGGAAATTGTATCTGTACTAACCAAAAACTTTCACCAAGTTTCTACACACTTCTGTACATTTCTTCCTTGTTGGAATTCATACAGAATACAATTCCATAAATGCACTTTATCAATAGACATGTTTATGCAAACAAATCTCACTTAGGAATTCCTTTAAGCAATTTTCAAAAGGGCCAAGCACTAGCATACAAAGAGACTAGAAAAGGTGTTAAGGAGATTGCGCGTATGCTTAAAGTAGGCTGAAATACTATTTCATCATTCCTGAGAAACCCTCTTGCAGTTTGGTGCTCACTTCATAGACACTGGAAATTTGTTGAGCTTAATACACAATATAATATGACTTTTCAATTAATAACAAATATTGTACAACAGTCCGTATGTGACTGATTTGTTGGCAGGTATGACCGAATGCTTTGAAAGAAAGTGGTAAAATATGACTCACCTTTATGACTCTTGATGGCAAATATATTTATTTTTACTTATCTCCATATGACGTCACATGGAATTAAGTTTTATCGGGACCTATCTATATATGGATAACTTATAAGATCGACACGCTTAACTTCACGGGATCATTCTTATAAGATTATGTTAACTCCAGAATATTTCCTACAATTTTTCTATTATCTATGACACTTGAGGCAGTAAATCCAAACTGCTGTTAAGTCTGTAATGAACGAAATTCCTCATAATGTATGGAATAGATTAGAATGTATTCATGAAAATAATTCCATAATTCGCAGAACACATATCTAGTATCTGTAAAAATTTAGTTATATAGTGTCTGCTTGTGTTTATAAAACGTTGAATGCCACTCTTCCGCTTCATATTGTAGTGAAGTGTTCTAAAAATGCCTTATTTTTTGAGAAATGTTAAATTTTAAAATTATTTTGTAATTACCCTGTATTCTAGCTGTCAAATATGTTTAAATCAATATCAAGTATTTTATTTGTAAGAATTTTCTCAATCCTATTTCTGTAATTTTAATCAGGTTTTGTTTTCTATTCGTTACTCTGACATTGTATGACAATACAGTTTATACTTTCTTTATATAAACAGATTTTGGAAGTCAAAGAAACAAAATTGTGCATACATAATAAACTGTTTCTAAAAGAGATTCCAAAATCTGTCAGTAGAAATAATTTATATCAAAAACGATTTCACAAATTTCACGAAACGTTAAATAATTTAATCATTAAATATAACGAAATCTTTCAGTTTTTAAAAACTACGGATAATACTTATTTTCATTACTGATTGCATGTAGATTATGATCAACATGCTTTTGTAATTTATTGTAAATTTAATAAAAATATGTTATTTCTCCTATAGAGTTGCATTTTCTGTATTCTTTCAGCTATTAGTAATATTGTCATTTGCTGCATATAATCCAAATATACTACACAATTTAATATTCTAATACTGTATTTGTTTAATATTTTTGAATTTGTTTTTTCGCTAATGCATAGACAGTAAACTCCCGAATAACCGGGAAATCACGGAAAGTAAATTCCCAGGATCTTTCAAATATTAATATAAAATCAAAATTATGGACGACATTCGTTTAACATTTGAAATAACTTGCAGAAATACATTTATTTAAACATTTTATTATGCATTGGAAGAGGAAAGTAGAAATTTGTTTATTTGAAGCAAGAAATTATTGCAATATTTCTAGTTTTAATTTTCTTATAAATTTGTTCTTCAATTATCTAAGATATAGTAAGTAAACAAATCTTAAGCGTTTAAAAATTTATAGGGTATCGCATCTAAGATCATGGATTCATATTTAAACATCATTTGCTGATTACAGATTAACTACAGTCGATCCCATCCCTGAACGATGTTAGCGAGAATCCAACTCAGGTTAAAGGGAAGTTTAGTATACATAGATTAATAATGAAATAAATATTTTAATCACAACAAACTCTTGTCGATTAAAATGTTAAAAGTAAATTTTTTTTGAAGATTTTAAATTTTATGGGTTGGACAGCCCTGATGTAAATAGAAGTTTAGAATATTTAAAAGATGCAGAACTAATTCCGTTTAATTTTCATATTTCGAAAATATTATTCGTAAGTTATTATTAACGTAAGCATATGTGAAAATTTTCAACTGAACCTCTTTTGCAAATTAATTTTATTTCTTCATAAGAATTATTTGTTTTTATATCTACTCTTAATAATTTATTTTTTATTAATATGGCTGTTTTGATCGTGTATCTCGCCTCTGATGTGAGATTGAACAATTTGTCTTATTAAATATTTTTATTTAATATATGCATACATTTAATATTTATTTTTAAATTTATATATAATATATTTTTATATACTTTTATATTGCCAATAGTATAATTTCATCTAATAACAACAGAGATCATCTCTATACAGAAAGAAAGGTTTCAAAAGCGATATGTTTAGCCCATTACAAAAATGACAAACAAAAAAAAGCAGAAAATCTATTTGCTAACAGAATTTTAGTGCTGAGTTACGAGTATAAATGAAAATAAAAATAGAATTCTTCCAATAAATTCGACAATCGTTATATCATTTTTGTTAATGTTTAATTAAGAAAGTTAGAACATGGTCTCATGAAATTTGATGATTATGAAAATAAATCTGAAGGAATGATCTAAATTGCTTAGTTTGCATTCGATTTCATGCTAGAAATCCCTCATTTCAACCGAAGCAACCGCATCTCATTTTTAAAATAACTTTTTAGATAGCTTACTTTTTACATATTAGATTTATTTGATTGAATATGAATTATTTTTTTCAGATGAATATAGTTTTCTAAGAAAAACATTCAAAAAACATTCATAAGAAAAACATTCACAATGTTTTTCTTAAAAATATCTAATGTATGTTTAAAAATCCTCATTACTATTAATCCGATGTAAGGAAATTTTTGAAAATATTTGCTATAATAATAAATAACATCAGATTTGCTCGAAATCGGTGTGAGACACGATCTGTAGAAAAAGCATAGGATGACAGGCTCTTTTATTTCCTTCATTTTGTGCTTATTGCTGATGCATTTTTTACAAATTCTTAATTTACGTAAGGAAAACTTATATTCCAGATTTAATTAAAATCGGTTAAATGATGAAACATATAGAGACACTTCTTCACCTCTTAATTTTAGGATATTTGGACCAAAATTTTCACAATAATTTAGCTCTTTAATTTTGCCTATTGATAGAATGAACATTAAAATTAGGCACTCTGAACATATCTCAGTATCAAATAAAAAGTTTGATATCCTGCAAAATATTATACAATTTGAATGCTACTGTTTATGCTATATTAATGCAGTCTGATACAGTAGTGATCATTTCAAACTGAAACATTTTATCTATTGAAGAAACAATTATACACTGAATTAATTAAATAGTAAAATTGGATCCAATATTTTTTTTATAATAATAATTTATGAATTGTGAGAAATTAATATAAAATTTTTAATTTATTCTAATTTCACTTTAAAATATTATAATTGCATAAGCTATAGAATAAGAATGCCAAATATTTACTAATATTCAATAATATAATATCAATAGAGTTTAATTTGCTTTATTAAAATCCTACATTTGAGTACAATTTCCGCGAAAACCTTTCACATTTTAATGCTATTAAATATTGATTTTATTTCATTTTCTCTTCGAAATATTCGATATTAATAGAGTTTAATTTGCTTTATTAAAATCCTACATTTGAGTACAATTTCCGCGAAAACCTTACACATTTTAATGCTATTAAATATTGATTTTATTTCATTTTAAATTCGAAATATTCGATATCAATTATTGAGGTTCATTTCACTGTAGTATGCATGACTGAAAGACTAATGCAGCTTTAACGAAACTACATAGTAACGATAATTTGAATTTTCATCGTCATTATTTTACATATTAGTTTTATACGGATTACAAAATCATATCCAATTCTGTTCAGGTAATTTTGTCTCATTAATCAATATTGTTATTGATTAGGATAGCGTAAGAATCCGCAACCGGAATTTTGGGTCTTGTCACTCGAGAATCCCACTTCTGACATCAATGTAAGAATCGCACAATGGATGTGCATAACAAAAGTTATTTAATATGGTTCTTTCCTTATAATTTTGCAAACATCAGTCTGACATCAGGAAGAGTTTTACGGTAGATTTTTCAACTCGCAAATTGTCAGAATAATCCCAAAATTATAATATTATTTAATTTAAAATAGACTGTATATCAATGGCATACTGAACCAGGATATGGAGAATTGACTGGAAAACTTTAACATTAATAGATAGATGTAATTTATTTCAGATTCTAAGGTATAAACTGTATTTGTAAAAATAATATCCATTATATGAAACTTGAAAATTTAAAATTCATCTTTTGTTGACAACTTATCTGATATCCCTTATTTCTTACATTAATTGATATCCATGATTAATTTTTCATTTCTATACCTTTTTGAGATATATTTTAGAATATATTACGCGCTAAGCCGCTTAGAAATCATACTAATCGGTTCCATTTTTTATTACATTTTTGTAAATTTTCCAATATTAGTATTGAGCAGCAATCAGTGCAAACATAAGCTTAGATATAAAATTGAAAAATTTAGAGAAACCTTAACCCTAAATTTTGTTTAGAAAAACCTTCCTTTATGAGCTATTGAGAAGTTAATATAGGAATATAAAACATAAAAATTTTTCTAAAATGTATAAAATAAGCAATACACTTTGCATAAACGAAGCAACCACTTGTAAATTATACTGGTTGGCCCGATTGTGGCATGATAAAGCTGTGGCTTACGACGTGGTGGCTCTCTATAAGTGAGTGCCGCCAAATAAGATTATCCTTCATGCATGTAGCAGATAATTTTTGTTGTAACAATTAAATAAAAATGTTCTGTTCTTTTCTAACATGGCACTATGAATTATATTATTGTATTTTGTGAATTTTATTATGTGAATCAAAAATTAAATTATGAAAATGTTTCCTTTCTGTAAATAGTGATGTAATATCATTCTTAAAATAAGCCTCACTTTCAAAACAAATAATGAAGTCACTTTAAATATCTATTAACTTTTAAATTAACTTTGAATAATTAAACTGGCTATTTTCACCCAAGCAGTAATTTATTGGTTTGAAATTGAAAATTCAAAGTTTAGGTTTATTGTTTAGATTATTTTAGAATTTCAGTTAGACTGATGATGAAAGTACTTTTTGTGCATTAAACTCAATGTCTTATTTATGGAATATGTCCTTTTTAGTCTAATTTTTGTAGCTTTAAATTCTTGATGTTTATTAAGATAGCATATAATGAACTACTAGTAGAGAAATGAAGGGTATAGTCCATTGTTTTGGTAAATGCCAAAAATATCAAAATTCACAAAACTATTACCACTTTTTAACATAAATGTTAAACACTGAACTTTTTAACATTTATATTAAAAAGTACAGTGTTTCAGTGTTTTTTTTAACATAAAATGTTAAAAAAAAGTACTGAAAATGATGTTATCCCTAGATTTTTAAGCTTAAATTCTAACAGAAAATGTGCATCAAACTAAAAGAGGGGATTCACCCTCTAAAAACGGTTTTAAAAAAAGGGCATTAACTATTTGAAAAATAAGGAAATTTTAAATTGTTAAAAATAATGAGATGTGCTCCCTTGCATTATAAACAGGATAAAAAAATTATTTTTTCTTTTTATTTTATGTTGCACACAACCTTCCCAATTTCGATGACATCACTATTGGCACAAGTTTTCTGCTGTCTGATAAGGAAAGAGTTATAAATCATCAAAATTTTTTGAAGAAAGGCTTATATTTAAGATAACTATAAACTATTAAATTTATAAAAATTAAATATAGATTAATATATTAATACATATATATGATAATTAAATTTATTATTAACACATATATGTTAATTAATAATATATTTCTGTTAATGATTAAGTTACAGAATAAAAATGAATATTAATAAATCTAATTCAACATATTTAATCTGTTTATTTACTCTTGTTTATAATTATCTTATCAGTAACAAAAATATAAGATTTTTTATATTGAATGAATTTTATAATTTATAACAATTTTTGTATGGGAATCAATTTATATTAATCAGTATTTCCTATTTCCAATTAAATATCTATTTTTAAATCTTCGAATTTCTCACATACACATTCTACCTGTACATGTATTTTAATCTGTTCGTCTTTTTCTGCTTCAAGAAATATTGTTGTTTGATGTTAATTTTTTTCCCCAACATATATAATAGATTTTGTATCAGTTACTGTCAAATGTTCCATTTATTTTTTATTAAAGTACCTCTTAAGAATTTTCTGTCTAATGATATAAAATCATTGATAGTAGAAATTTCAAATTCTACATGTAAAATACAAACTTGTATTGGTAGTTCAGGAGTTGATCCTACAGATTAAATTTTCTATTAATTTAATTTAGCTTTTATCAACTGCATCGATATTATTTATTGGATTCTTAATGTTTATGATTCTTTTATTTTCTACATCAAATTCATTATTGTTATTTAATAAAAGACCTATTGGTACATAAAATTCTTTTGTTGAAGTTTCAATTGTATTATTCAGCCTATTTGTATCAATCTTTATGTGTTTATGTTTATTTTAAGATATATCAAATTTACAACATTTTTACTATCAATTGTGTCTGCTACATTATCAATCCATTTGTTTTTTGCATTAATAGGTCTCATTTAATTATCTTGTATGCTTAATTGTTTTCGCTGCTTCTTGAAAAAATTTCTGAACCTGTATTTTTATCATTTATAGATTCATTAGTATATATTTTTTTATGTTTTACTAGTTTCATTAAAAAAGTAATCATTATTCATTTTAACACCTATTATTTCTTCTTTTAAATCATTTTTTATTTTATCAATGAATTCAGGATATTCATTAATAGTTTTTTAATTTCTTAATATTTCTTTTCAACGAGATAATATTATTAAGGATATGCTTTAATTTTCATCTGTTTCAGCAGAAATATTTATATTTTTGTCTATTAAATTATCTTTTGTCTCTCAGTGCTCTACGATTATCTTTTATCTATAAGTATTTTAGAATATGTTTTAAATAAACCATCTACATAAATTTTGATATTACATCATTTATATCTGTTGGAGATTTGATATTCACAGAAATTTATTTCTCTTATCTCAGTTAGTTCATATATTAATTCAAATCTATTTCCAGTAGATCCAAGCAGTGTTTCTAAGTCTCATCTTATAATGGTCCAAAAGGATTCCAAAACATTTATTATAAATTAAATTTTTAATGATTTAGTTGTATCAAAACATTTATTTTATTAATTCTTTTTTCAACAAGTATGAAATAAAATCCAATGGCTTAATAGGTGTTTTTGTTAAATGCCAATAGAATTCAGTTTTTAAATTATCAACTCCTGAATATTCTGAATGATTAGAAACATCAAAATATATTATTGGATATATATAGTATTCCATAATTTTCTTGACTTACTACACACTCCACTTCATTAGATACATTATTCAATCCAAAGGATAGTGAATAAAATAGTATCACTATTAATTTAATTCTCAAGACATAACTTGGCTAGGTAATCTTCACTAAAATAACAATCATTATTAATTCTTAACTAACATCTATTTAATTTTAAATGATCAAATATGAAATTATTTTTATTCTGCTCATTTCTTCTGAGTTATCAACCTACAGGTATATTTTTAATTCATTCATTGTAGTATTGACTGTAATTGATCCACTAGAGGAATTTTGAATATTACTTTTAACTTAAATCTCGAAAGTTTATAAAATATTTATATCATTTTTCGGAAAAGAAGAATTATACAATATAATTTTTCTTTTCGGGATATAATTTTACATGTGGTAACCATAGAGATTTGGCATTATTAGTTTATAGTTTGAATTAGGTTCACTTGTATAAATCATATCATTTTAAGGACTTCTCCAAAATATTAATCGAACATCAATATTTGAAAAATTGATGTAAATACAATATTAAAAACATTTTTTCTAAAATCGTTAAAGTATGAGAAATGCAATGTTATTGGTATCAATAATTTTTGTTACTGTTTTTAGTCATTATCCAACTTTCTTTTTATCAATAGATGGCGCCACTTTTCATTCTGAAGAATACTAAGTGGGGGATGAAATAAGTCCTTCCACAGACTGACACTCATGCGGAGAAGTATTATCCACCGTTTAGGTAAAGCTTCATTATAGTTTGCATTATATTTTAATACAGATATAAAAACTTCCATCTTTTAATTGTTCTCATATTTTGATCATCAGTACCATCAAATATTAAAGATAATAATTCTGAAGTGTTAACAAAGAAAAACATATTTGTATTTATTCAGAAGTTGAATAATCTTTAGAAAAATTAATTAACACATTAATGTGATTTTTCGAAGATTATAATTCGATATCCTGAATAGATGTTTTTCCAAAATGCAACTCACCCTTAACAAGAGATTTCCTATATTAGCTTAGTTTTCATTCCCAATTGAAGAATCATCATCTACTATTTACAATTCAGGATTAATGTAATCATTGGAATATAAAATTTTATCATTTAGGTCATGAATAGTAAATTCATATTTAGCTTCTTCTTTAGTATTCATTCTAACTATATCTTCTTAATGAAACCTATAATCAAAATCTGAATTTCGGTTTCATAACTTGAAATATCTCCAAGATTTGAAAATTTTGCATTTATTTTAATTAACATTTCTTTAATCCTATTCCATTCATTTCTTGATTTTTACCTAATATTTTATTTAATTTACTTTTATTTATGGTTTGGGTTTTTTAATATCTTATCTTATTTATTCTCAACGAATTCGAGATATTTACTCTAACATGTTTTAATTTTTTACCTGATAATTCTAGAATGTTCTTACCCATTTATTTTCATAAATTAGTTGCAGCATTTCCACCATAATGTTTATATTTTGCTATTTGCTTATTATAATTTACTTATTAGAACTTAAAAAATAAGTATAGTTTTAGAGTTAATCTAAATTATAAAGAGATGTGTATCACCACTCTTACAATTCAGAGCTAAGAAGCAGTAAACGATAAACAACCTTTTGGTTATTCAAAGCATTAATATTACAATTTTGGTCTGTTATCTTCATCGTAATTTTATCAATAAATTTTTCCTGTTTATATCATCAATATCCAATTTATTTCATTGATTTTATTTAAACTTTCATGTGGTTGAGCTGTAGTAAAAATATAAATTATACCAATTGTATAATCATTATATTCTACTCCAGAATCTATATTATAGTGAGTAGGAATACCAACAAATCCTATTGGAAAATTAGAAATATATTGTTATTTCTTATCAAATTACTCCTTCATTAATTTTCTGATCCTAAATCTTGGGTTCAAACCAAAATTTTTCACAAAGCTTACCTTTTCTTAAACCAAATCTTTTAATTTTATAGTAAACTAGAGGTAGCAAATTTCTCATTTTCTTTCCATTCATAGCAGTATTTAATTACAAGTTGCTATCTATTATTTGGGATATTTTAATGGATTTAATTAATTTATCCATTAGTTGTAAAAATTTATAAACATAATTTTATCATCATCAATTTTAATTAATGAAACAAAAATTCTTACAAGATTTAAAAGTTATACTGTAGGATTACATTATTTTCTATGTATCAGATCTCCAACAATATGACGTCATATCACTTTCAGATATCAAATACAAAGCATATGACTATAGAATCAACTTTCTAGATGAAGTTACAATAATAACCATCTACAAATCATTTTTAAATCATTTTTAAATATGTGATCTATGATTCACTTAAATATATTTTTATATCCTTATAGTTTTATTAATTTTAATATTAAAATAGTCGGATTTGAATTGATTGCAATTGAAAGGATGGCGATTAAGGGTTGGTTCCCACTAAAGCTACGTTCCCTCTCCGTCCGTCCCCAACTCTCCGTTTCTCGTAATCGACTCCTTCAAAAATGTTCACACTACTATTCGTACATCAGTCCGTCTAGCCAATAGGCTAAAGTGATAAAAATTTGAGAGCGAGCCAATCATAAACAAGTTTATAAGAAGGTGGTATATACAAACAAAAGGGTTGACCGTGTTGTTTGGATTATGAATTGTGTAGCGTCGATAACACCTGCAAAGGCTAAAAGAACGGAAATTATCTCTTTAATGTTTATGACTATCGAACTTATAATTAAAACTGGCAGTTTACTGTACTTTAGATCAAAAAGGGAAAAACGACAACTCAGTGACAGAGCAGTAGTCGAAAATATTTGTAAACAGAAATCAATGGTGAAATTTGAAAAGTAATTAGAAATTTACAATATGATTTAATTGCTACAATTGTTTCTATATTCATTTTTTTGTTTTATCCCATAAGCAAGGATTTTCTTTCACTGCCAAAATAATTCCTTCGATGTCCTCCATGTTGGATATCCTTCCTCGAACTGATTGGTTGAAGAATTCTACGAAGACAGATAGAATAGACTTCTAATCTATTCAATTCGAATCTGTTTCCGTTCTTCCGTCTGTCGGCGCCAAATTTGCACAGTTCAGTAAGGATTTTATTGCACAGACTCCCAGATGGATATGGACGGAAACGGACTATAGTGGCAATCAACCTTAACAGCAGATCTAACAAATCTCATGAAGTCCTCAAGAGCCGTTTTACAAAGCTCTATTTTTTCAGAAAAAAGTTCATTTTTATCTTATATTTGTGAAACCTTAAAAGTATAATTTCAATTCCTTACTACAAACTTTTTTTAACTAAATTAATTATATGAATTAAATGTAATAACTACATTTTATATTATAAAGCTAACGAAATTGACCGGAAAAATTTTATTATTTTCGAATAATTTTCAGATTGGAAACAAGGATGAAACTTGAAATATTATACAATATAATTAATTGTTCCAATTAATGAATTTATGAATGAATATGCATTCATATATTACCTATAAAATCATAATGATTTATTTCATATCCATGCAGTACACAATCGAACTCCTTATATAATCACACAGTAAATGCCAATATGGAAATTGCGTAAGCAACAACTTGAAATATTTCGATATAAATCCTATAAATCTGCTGAATTTTATGACGAACACCAAACTAATTCTATCTGAATATAAAAGATAAAATGGACATTCGTTTATTGACGCATGTGTTATGGTATTATATGCAAATATAACGTAGGGAAGCATTTCATCCCATTGTGTTTGGTCTTTTTGCACATAGTGCGCTAGCATGTCAATAAGTGTTTTGTTAAAGCGTTCAACCACGCCGTTACATGCAGGATGGTACACTGTAGTTAATACTCACTTTATCCCTAAGCTCTCTGCTGCTTCTTTCATAACCTTCAAAGTGAATTTTGTACCATGGTCAGTAAACAATTGTTTTGGGACCGAGTGTCTTAACACTACATTTAAGACAAAAGCTTTCACGACTGTTTTCGCAGAAATTTCCAGAAGCGGTATCCATTCGGCATACTGGGTAAAATGATCTATGAAAACGAGAATATATTTATTACCTAGCCTCTACGAGGCTAGGTAATAAATTTGTAGAGGAGCCTGACGTCGGCCATCTTGGCGTGGATGCAGAGCACATTGGGTGCAACTATCGCAATATTTAACTATGTCTCTATACATATCAGACCAAAAGAATTGAGTCTCAATTTTCCTATGCATCTTTTTAGCACTAACGTGTCCTGATGTCGGTGTATTATGGAATATATTTAAAATGTATCCTACTAGAGATCAGGGCACTACTAATTGATGCCAAACCTCCCTCCGAAATCGACATCGTTTCTGTTTATAGAGTATGCCACTTCCGTCCCGAAAATAATCTGCATACTCATTACATTGGGTGTCATCTTATGACAATTTCTCTATAATTTCCTTACATTTCTCGTCTAATTTCTGCTGTTCCCCAATTTGTTCGATACTATAAATGGGACGGTATTCTTCAATCGACCCAATCGGGATTCGACTGAGAGCGTCTGCATTGGTGTGCGTTTTCCTGGTTTATGAATAATAACAAAGTCCTACTCTTGTAGTTGAAGGTTCCAATGAGCTAATCTCGAATTAGGATTGCGAACATTTAATAGCCATCGTAATGGTCGACTATCTGTGTGTATCTCGAATGAGCAGCATATAAATAGGGTCGAAAATATTTTATAGCCCAAACAATTGCTAAACATTCTCTGTCGGTAGTGCAATTTCAGGCGGCCTTAGCTGTCGGTTTGCATAAGCAATTGGAAGCTCACCTCTTTCGTCTTTTTTGTGATAAGATCGCTCCGAATTGCATAACTGGAGGCATCTGTTGAGAGTATAAAAGATTTTGTAAAATCTGGCGAACGCAAGAGTGGTGCTGTGGTTAACATTTCTTTAAGTTTTTGGAAGGCTTCCTCACAATTATCATCCCATGTGAACTTAGTATTATTTTTCAGTAAGGTCGTAAGAGGCTTAGCGACTTTTGCATAAGCATTAATGTGTCACCTATAATATCTGGTCAGCCCTAGAAATGAGCGCACTTCTGAATCATTCCTTGGACGTGGAAAATTTACTACGATTTCTATCTTGGCCGGATCTGGCCTAATACCTTCTTCAGAGATTTCGTGACCCAAAAATTTTATTTGTCGCTGCAAGAAGTGACACTTTTTGGGTTTTAGTTTAATTCCTGCCTCTCCTAGACGTCTAAGAACTAGTTCCAGCCATTCCAAATGACTGTCAAAATCCTGGCGAAAAACTAAGATGTCATCGAGGTAATTTAAACAAATCTTATTTCTCAGGCCATGTAGTATGTAACTGGCAGCTCTTTACCAACTTGCGGGGGCATTTTTAAGGACAGAAATAAATTTCGTTTCATTCCGTTTTCCGGCCCTCGAGTCCTCTCCTTGTGAGATGATAAAACTATTGCTTCGATAAATTTAGAAGAGCACATATGTAGAAATGCAGTGCTAAAAAGAGGCACCATATGTGTTGAAACTTGAAATGACATTATCGGACAGAACTTTCCAGTAGACGTAATATTTAACCTGAAAATACATTTTTTGTACTTTTTTTAATAAAATACAAGTTTATTCTGTATTTCAGAAAATTTTCTAAGGTCCATTGTATTGTATAAGACACTTGCAATTTAAAAGAAATAGAAATTCAGAAATTTCATTGTCTTTTCTAAATAATTCCTAAGCAAATAAGTTTCAGAGAATCAAAGAAAAAATTATATATTTTCAACCCTTGAGTCTAATATGCTAATAATGAATTTTTCGATAGTAGGAATGTTATGTAGAAGCTAAAAAAGGATTATTTTGAAGAAAATATAGTTAATAAATAGCTCCAGAAATTATTAACTGGAGCTTGTACTCTTTTTATAATTATTATTATTCATCCTTTCTTAATAATTAAATAAATCATCATCAGATTATTTAATGTACAATTTATTGTTTATAATCATTTGTAAGATCAAAAGCATTTCATTTTTATAGTATTAAATGTGTTTTCTTTTATTATTATTATTATTATATTTTATGAAACTTTCAAAATGAGTTTTAATCAGATATAGCTATATCACTCTTTTTCAGAAAAAAATTTATAGCATTTAATAATAATAATTTTTCTGCTTAAATGTAGTTATTTTTTGAATTTTTTCTCCTAAATATTTAATTTTGGTAAGCTATATTAATAAATAATTAAATACATAATAAACAATGATACAAAAATATTTAATAGTCAAAATTTTATTTAGTATGTTAAATTTACTTAAATACATAACATACAAGCATTTTCTCTCCTATAACAAAGGAATTGTTGTCAGCCTTAAATGATGAATTTAAATAATTATTTATGTAAATTTTACATTATTAAAAGTTTGTCCGTTTTATATCATTGTTTATTTCTATTTGATCGTAATTATTATTTGTTATGATGAATTATTTGAATTTTACTCCATAATAAGCATTAATAAAAAAATAATACTGGTTTAATTGATTAACTATTTCTCTCTTCCTAAATTGAATGATTTAAAGGAGGGACCTCAAATTACGGCTTGTGGGCCTTATCCAGCTCAAAAGATTTTATCTGACATGCTGATATTTGTTCCTTATGAAAGAAATTTATGTATATGAACACAAAAATAAATTAAATAACAATTGGAAAATACTAAAAAAATATGTTCTAAAGGAGTTCATCCATAAACTACATCACGCTATTTTGAACACTTTTTTACCCCCTTCCTCCCCTTCGTCATATTTCGTCACAATATGCTTGACCCCCCTGATGGTGACGTAACAAATTGGAAGACACCCTCCCCTTCTATTTAAAATTTTTTCTCTGATTTTACGTAAAAAAAATAGAAAATAGGAATAATTTTACATTGGCATTTTATTACATATATATCATCATTATTTTTTGAAAAATAAAACATAAATGTTGTCTAATTTGAAAAAAAAAAAACTAAAAATTAAAAATATTACTGCTCTCTTCGGTGTTTGTTTAATAGTTATTTAAATTCTAAGCACACATAAGCAGTCCAGTACTTTTTTTAACATAACCATTGTTTTGGTTTATGATAAGTGATAAATGAAATCGTTACATCATCAACATATAAAAAGATTTTTATAAAGTTTTAGGATTAATTTTTAATCATGTGATGTAAAATAATTGTATTTAACAATTTGTATACCATGACGTCACAATTTGCATGACTCCCTCCCTCCCCAACGTCATTTTTTATCACAAATCTCCTACACTCTCCCTCCCCTAATAGCTTGACGTAGTTTATGGACGGACCCTAATATCTATTTCCTAAATTCAATAAATGTCATTCAAACATCATAATTCTTTGAAAAAATAATTTGTTGTTTAATTTAGAGATCCTACCTGTACTGTATATAGTACTGTACACTGCATATATTGTAATTATTTTTAAGTACTGTAATACAAATTAAATAAGGTGTCATTAAACAGAAAAAACAGAGAAAGCAAAGATGAAAATGTTGAGAAGAAACGTTAAATAGCTAACAGCAAAAAGCCCATCTTTCTGGTGTTTCACTCCTTAAAGCCAAGTGTCTGTTCTTGGACTGCTCCTCATCTGGTTTTAATTACTAACAGAAAATTAATATTAATTTGTTAATTGACATCATAAAAGGGGACGGATATTTGTTAATAAGACTGGTCTATACTTACAACTCGCATTAATCGAATATTTGCTCATACTAACTAAAAAACAGTATCATTTTTATAAGTTGCAGCACTAATCGAATATCGCATTATTCAAACTCATACTAATCAAGTCCTACCTGTACTGTATATAGTACTGTACACTGCATATATTGTAATTATTTTTAAGTACTGTAATACAAATTAAATAAGGTGTCATTAAACAGAAAAAACAGAGAAAGCAAAGATGAAAATGTTGAGAAGAAACGTTCATAGGAACCTAACTCTATATTTCCCATAGGCACAATGGTTCAGTATTTGCAAAGAATTTACAGAATGTAACTACTGCAAATACTGACAATCGACTGTATATGACCTAGATTTGTTCCAAAATCCACCAAGATGAAGTGCAACATATTTCCTTGTGGCTGACTCAATCTCAACTATAAATCAGTGATACTGTACCTGCATCATGAATCATCTCCCTTGGGGCAGTCAACAGTTGATGGAAGATAAAGATTAGTAAACTAGATCAGATAACTTAAAAATCATGTGGAAATATGGCATCCAGAACTGAATCCAGTATTTCTGGTAGTAAATGATGAGTTTTAATAAGCAATCTGTGCAGATAAAAATCTGTATAATGCTATTTACATAAAATGTTTGTCCATTTATTATGAGGGTCTCTAAGAAAACTGCATTTTTTTAAAAATTGTTTTATACCTACAGTATTAAGCATTACTTACTGAAGTAATTTCTTCATCATTTATATAAATAGATGATATTTCAGCATTTTTCGAAGAAATACAGTTGACATTTTTGGGCTCAGAAATATCTAAATAATTTATTTCATGTTAACCGATGGTAATTTAATCAATGATTTAAAACAGTTCAGTTTATGAGCAATTTTCAGAAACATTCCATGTTTGTAAATTAGGTATATCTAATCTTATCTGTATTAAGTAAAAACAAAAGAGAAATATATAATATAGTTATATTTCCATACAAAAGTTAAATAACATAAAGAAGCACTATTTCTTAAAAATAATGCAGCTATAATAATTTATATATAACCATACAAAATAAAAATAATTTTATCTGGTTTTATTTGCACTGTATTCTAGAATTTGGCTAAATTGAATTAGAATTTTAATATATTCTGTTAATTAAAAATTTAATTAACAGAAATATGAGAAGGCAGAAAATAACTTTCCTGATAATGTTACATTGGCTATAAAAATTGTTAAGTCTTATTCCTTTTAACTCATTTCATAAGCTATAGATGCTGATAAATGTGGGCCATCATCTACCTTTCCCCCAGTAACATACAGTCAATTAAATGTTGTTTTTTTAAAGACAAATTTTTTATAATATACAATTTCATTTATTGTAGATATTCCTGAAACATTCCTGAAATGACAGCATTTTTTTTTTTTTTTTTTTTTGGACAAAAATTTCTAAATATTAAACTCTAAATTTATTTGTATATATTAATTTAAAGCAATTAAATCTTACTTTTATGAAAAAATTCAAAACTCCTCGCCAACAACTCATCTTAAATAAATCCAAGTCGCACAGAAATAATCTGCAAATCCGAAAGCAATAACTATAAAGTTATCAATAATGTAAAATGCATTGTGTCGTTTTTAATAATGATGCGTCTTGTAGGGAAAATTCCCTAAAAAAACACAAAATTCCAATTTTGTAATATTTATTATCCACATATGCATGCATTTGAAATGTTTAGTATGATGTTTGGGCACAATTTCACCAATTACAAAGTAGATCAGAACTGATTACCATAACATAGACCAGTGTTTCCCAACCGGTGTGTCGCAAGAATATTGACATTTTTAATAAAAATTAATAAAATATATATTTTTAGTCTCACATTAAAAGTTTAATTAAAATTAAGAAAAGATTAAATATTTATTATAAAAATAAAAAATGATAGAAATTTAAGAATAAAATTTAACGAAACGAATGCAATGACATTTTGGATACAAATTTCAACAGAATTTCCAAATATATCAATGAAGGCTTTAAAAGGCTTATTACCTTTTTTCTACTTCAAATTTATGCGAATTAGCATATTCGTCAATGAAGGAAATTACAAACAAAAAGCGTGAGAGACTACTTTCCGTAGAGAGAACTAAGAGCTGAAACATTCCTGAAATGACAGCATTGTATGCCAATATGGGCATTATTATTGCATATTAGGTATGAATTTCTTATCATAAATAACTGCTATTATAAAATGGAAATCTTCTCTATTATATAGACCAGGATTGCCCAACCAGTTGATCGCAAGCTATCAGTCGATCCCGATGAGCTTTTTAATCTATCGCAAGCCACCAACCCTCTCCAATCAATTCTCTTATTAAACTTCCACTTTACAATATATAGTAAAGGTGATCTGTGTTCTTGTTGAAACAAGAAAACTAAAGTTATCCCTACATGTTTTTGGACTTTGTGTCTTTTATCATTTATTAAGTAATAATAGATCAGATCAATTGGTAGAATATAATACAGGAATACCTTGATTATCACGGTTTCGATTATTGCGATTCTCGATTTATTGCGGTTTATAATTTGATACCAAAATTCGAATTATTGCACTCAAATTCAAATTATCGCGGCCGCAAGATGTAGCCCACTACATATGAAACCAGAATTGTAATTTAGTTCGAATTGCCACTCTCCCAAGAAGTAGCGCTCGTTTTTATCCGATAGTGCCTGCTCACCATTCACCAGCAACTATCCACCTCTACTTGCTCTTCCGATCTTGCTCACCATTCACCAGTAACTATTCACCTCTACTTGAAGTACGTATGTGGATTTCATTTCTCTTCTTATTTCCCCTACAGTGAATGCTAAAATAAACAAGGATGATATCAAGGCTACAGCTATCAAGAAGAAACGTAGAGTGGTCAACTTAGAAGATTAGCACGCTCAACACATTTCGTTTTTACCTTAAACATATAATTAATTAATAGATTTGAAAAATCCTTGGCAATGATCACCCATTTTACATGCATCATTTATCAATTAATATATCCTTGGCAATGATCATCCATTTTACATGTATTATTTATCCCGATTATCGCAGATTCAATGATCACCCATTTTACATGTATTATTTATCCTGATTATCGCGGATTTGATTATTGCGATATTTTTCGTGGCAACATTAACCGCGATAATTGAGGTATTCCTGTATATCAAAAACAATAAATGAAGATTATTCTGATGAGTAAGCAAAAGTTTGTTGGACAAATACTTTTATAGAGTCAAATGTTTTTCCTTTCTTTATTACTTTACTCAGGTCCGGTCAACAATATATCATTGTTCAGTACTAAAACGATTAAATTTATTAAAAAATAAACTTCTTCAATTACTTAATTTTTTTTTAGCCATAATTTTGAGCCTAGAAAAAAAAAACTATTGTTACCATGAAGAATGGAACATGATTGCTTTTTTCATGATTAATGGCAAATGCTCTTGTCTAATATGTAATTCAGTTGCTATTCTAAAAAAGGGAAATATCGAAAGACATTTTCAAATTAATGGTCTCCAATTATGAAAATGAATATTGAAAAAACTCCGAAATACGCAGAGCAAAAATTATTGATTTAAAATCAAACTTACATTCACAACAAAATATGTTTGTAAAAATTTTAAGATTATCTCTTTCTTCATATAATCCAAATTTTGAATTAATGGCAAAATCTACAGAATGCCATATATCGCATTAAAATTTTTGTTTATGTCCCCATGTATTTGTAGTTATTTTCATATTTCCATGTTATGAAGAATTGATTTATATTATTTAATAAATTTTGAATTATATAGATGACATTGATATTTTTTTACTTTTATTCCTTGGATATCGGTAGATTGCTATATCTCTCTGATGAAAAAATAGTTCACAGTCATAAAAAGGTTGGGCAGCCCTGATATAGACCATGGAATATATTTTTATAGTTTTATTAGCTATAATTTTTGTTATGATTATTATTAAAATTAACATTCTTTTTTCTAAAAAAACTGAAATAAATTCAGAAATATGGAGAACAAATTTTGTTTTATATAATAGCTCCTGAAATTCATTGATCTTATAATTTATTATTTATTTATCAAAATGATAAATGATAAATTTGCTATTGAACACTATTCCTTTGGACTTTGAAAGTATTTTGAAAGATTGTACAACAGTGGCATATCTGGTTAGGGCTGCTTTCTGTAAAATTTCCAAGTAACCATTATGGAAAAGTTGAATTATCAAAGCCCAGAAAATGTAGGGAAAACACAAATCTCTATCATGGAAATGGGGTTTGCTTCTCTCTATATTTAAAAGGATGGATCTAGGATAAATAAAGTGAATGAGAATATGCATAATGTGAAGGATACATGTATATTCTTTAAGATATGTGTGGCATATAATTGAGAAAGAAATAGTTTGTGAAATGAGAGATAGTACTAGATAGGAAGGAAAATGCATGGTGGAATGATGAGCTATATGCTGCAATGGAGAAGAGAAAAACTTATCTAATGTTATGTGAAAATAGATGAATATATGTAAGAACTGTCTGTATGCAATAGTCAATGAGAACAAGTGATTAGAATAATAGGCTTAGTGTGAAGAGGGTGTTATGCGAAAAACAACAAGCACAAATATCACATTAGCTCTAATGTAATTTTACTATTAGATTCTTACTATTTTAAAATTTAATTTTTATGTTTAAATATGTTTCTTTTCTATGTCTGATATTTTTTTTAAATTGAAAATAATTTTCTGTCTTTTATGTTGTAAAATAATTGAATTTTATTTACATGAGTTATTGGACATTATGTTTATTTTGCTATAAATAAGATAAGACTAGATGTTTCTTCAGAAGGAAAAGAAAAACGCCTGTGAGCAAAAGAAATTTTAATGAATGAATTATTTAAGCTTATAAACAAAATGCACAAATTTTAATAATGATTTTGTTTTGCATATTTTATGCCGTTTTCCAATCAGGATGATTATTAAGGAGCAAGTCTAGTTCCAATCCACAATCGTAGAGGGGGACCGGATGGTGAAGAACAGAGAACATCGGGCCTGCACCAGCATCCCGAAAAAATTTTTCAGGAAATACCAGATCCGGGACGAGAATCCGGGTCCTCCTGCGTGGCACGCTGACAGCCTTACCACTTGGCCACCTAAGAATGAATGGTTGGGTGAATGAATTTAATTAATACAATGTCATAAACACCTAAACACTATATACTTATGACAGTCTTCAACCCGATGATGAATGGACTCGATCTGGTGAATCTGGATCATCACTCTCTTGGTCTCCTGAAGTCCCTGGATGATAAGCTGATCATCTTCAACTTTTTAATATAACAGTCGTATTGTCGGCCGGATTGGCCGCGTGGAAACGCTTCGGCTTTCCACTCTGCTCGTCGGCCGGATTGGCCGCGTGGAAACGCTTCGGCTTTCCACTCTGGAGTGGTCGGCCGGATTCCGCGTGGAAACGCTTCGGCTTTCCACTTTGGAGGATTACCGGATTGACCACGTGGAAACGCTTCAGCTTTCCACTCTGGAGGATGGCCGGATTGGCCGTGTGGAAACACTTCGGCTTTCCACTCTGGAGGACCTCCGGATTGGCCGCGTGGAAACGCTTCGGCTTTACACTCTGGAGGACCCAGTGGATTGGCTACGTGGAAACGCTTCGGCTTTCCACTCTGGAGGACCCGGGTTCGAATCTCGGGTCCCACTCCTTGAAAATATTTATCATGGGGTCCGGGCCCAGCCCGTCGATCCCCTCTCGGGTCCCACCCCTTGAAAATATTTATCATAGGGTCCGGGCCCGGCTCGTGGATCCCCGTCTTCCACAATCCGGTTGACCCCTTCCCAGGAGTGGGCAGCCTGTGGAAGGGCTTGTTTCGCCCCGCCACATAGTGGCTGTGGTTCGATATTCCACGTACTACACTCAGTAAACCTCGGATTTCTTGGTTGACGTCACAGTTTCGTTTGAATAAAGAACCAGTTCAGTGAGCCAGATCACATGATTTAAGATGGAGGCATTCATAAATATTTTTAGTAAAATTATCTACAAGTTTAATTGTTAGTGATGTAAATGATACAAGAAACTATGATTATATTGATGAATTGAAGCAAGCTACATATTTGTATAAATTGGGCCTGAAGAAGATTGAACTTCGCCCCACTGCGCATGCGCTTAGAAGTCAATCCTACTCCTGAGATAGTTTAGATCGTGCGAACTCAGAGCGATCCAATCTTGACGTCAGTTGGAATAAAGAACCACAAAAGTGAGGAAACCGAGTAATATCGAACCGACATAGTGCGAACTGTGAGAGAACCGACGAATATCGAACCATAGCCATATTCTACTAGAAGGGAGTGTGGCGTCATCTGTTGACAAAAAAAAATGAAACAATCGAGCAGGGCCGGCCATCTGGGGGATGCAGTGGGTGCAATGCACCCGGGCCCCACGATTGAGGGGGCCCCAAAACGGTCATGAACTAAATGGTCATATTAAAATTTTTATTTATTTTATATAATTAATTTTTCAAATGTATTTAATTTGAAAAAAATGTATGTTTTAGCTTATTTTTAAAGTAGATTACTATACAGTATTTAAAATAACGTAATTATTACTGTATACCCCATCTATCTCATCACTTTACAAATTGATTCTTGCGAATTTCAGTAGAACAGGGGTGCACAGACTTGTTAATACCAAGGGCCGCATGGATTTACCGTAACTTATAGAAGAGCTCCCAAAAACCACGAATGTTATATATTATATCATGTTTATTAATTACATGTTACAAAGAAACGTAATCAAAATTAAACAAAAAAGATGTTTTTTATAGACCGCGTGGTATTGCAGTAATTTAACAATATTTTTTATGTTGGGTTTGATATTCATAGTAGCCAAACACAAAATTAATTCTAACTTTTCATTAGTTAAGCTATCTTGTGCGAATGTACAATTTTTTAAAATTTATTATTACAAATATGATTATTATTTTTCCTTATTGTTTAAAGACATAAGTATCGAATCACTGTAAACAATTTCACTTTATAGGAAAATATTATTTGAAAATGTATTGTTCAAAACTACAAATAATATTTCGTTGATTGTGTGACTTGTTAATTAAAACAACACATGGTGAGGCGAACCGCCAACAAATTAACGGAGGGCCGCCAACAAATTAACGCGGTTTGTGCATCCCTGCACTAGATGGTGCAAGCATTTAGTTTTCATTATTCGAATCGGGGAATTCCCAACTTCTGTGGTTTCTAAAACTATGCCAAATGGTGAAACTCAGCTTCGCAGCTGGTTAGTTTACTCAGAAGCTGAAGACTCAGTATATTGCTTTTGCTGTGTATTATTTTCCAAAAGAAGAGGAAAAGATCAATCAGCAACACGATTTATATATGGTTTTAATAAATGGAGAAAACTGTCATCTGTAAATCGAGATCATGAGGTTTCTGTTGGTCACTTTAATTCTTTTATTGCTTTGCAAGAATTATTTAAAAGGCTTAATTTATGCTCGACCATTGACAAAACAAATCAAATTAATATAAATAAAGAAACTGAACGTCTAAAATTACTATTTCAAAGAATTATAGATGTTATTCTATTTTTAGCAAGTAATAATCTGTCATTACGAAGATCCCATGAAACTAAGGAGCACCGAATAATGGAAATTTTTTAAGTTTAATAGAATTATTAAGTAAATATGATCCTGTGCTAATGTATCATGTAAACAGAATTAAAAATACGAAATGATGATATAAAAGCATCCACATATTGCAGTATCCAAATGGATTGTATTCCTGATAATTCTCACAAGGAACAAACTTCAATAATTATTAGATATGTAAACTTTGTAGACAAAAACTTAATTATAAATGAATCATTTATAGGGTTTATTGAAGTAACTGATATGACTGGTGAAGGACTAGCAAGTACGCTTTTGAAAAGAATAGGTGGCCTTGAGTTAGATATTATGAATTGTATAGGGCCAGCATACAATAACGGTAGCAATATGAAGGGAAAATATAAAGGCGTACAATGTAGAATATTTAGTTTAAACCCTCATGCAATTTATGTACGTTATCACATTTTTTTAATCTGATAATTTGTGATGCTGCTTCCAGTAGTATACATTGTAAAAATTTTTTCGGAATATTACAACGTTTATACTGCTTATTTTCTGCATCTACAAAAAAGTGAGAAATTATACAAAAACATTTAAATATTATGCTTAAACCATTATGACGGGTGGGCAACCTCCAGCCCGCGGGCTACATTATTTTATCTAATACCAATGCTATGTATACTTACATATCTGTACCTTCTCTTTTTTAAATAAATACTATTATCATCAATTGTTTTTGTTTTGGCCCATGACCCACTATAAATTTTTCTATACGGCCCCTTACAAAAAAGGTTGCCCACCCCTACATTATGTGATACTCAATGGGAAGCCAAAATTGACGCAGTCAAAGCAGTGTATACAAATATTTGAAGAAATTTGTAATGCCTTAGAAGAATTTATTAGTGCAAGTAACGCTAATCCAGGAAATTGATTTGTTCCGAGAATTGATCTTGGACCAAAAAGATATAAATAACACGCAAGACATATTGCAATATATATTAAATAATAATTATAATGAATTATTTCCAAATGTGCTAACCGTATTAAAAAATTTTCTTTACGTTACCAGTTACTATAGCAAGTGCAGAGCGTTTGTTTAGAAAATTAAAATTAATAAAGAATTACTTCGGTCAAGTATGTGTGAAGAACGCTTAAATGCATTTGCTATACTGTATTAAGCATCGAAAAGGAAATTGCCAAAAATTGTAATTTTTCTGAAATGATTAATGAAACAGTAAAAAAAAATCGCATATTTAAATAAAGACATATTACGCAATATATGTTTATTTCTAATTCCTTTATTTTTACCTATGAAAAATATTTTAGGGCCCCAAAAAGTTTCTTGCATCCGGGCCCCTTTATATAGAAGGCCGGCACTGCAATCGAGACAGCTGATGGGCAGCATTCTTCCTCTCTCTATTATAGCTCTTTGTAGCGAACGAAAGAATTCTGAATTTCTCTCGCAAGTTTGGCGCTTCTAGTCTCATTAGAACCATTTTTTTCAATGAATTCTGATGGCACTGTGAATGTGTTTAAAAAATTCAGTCATTTGTTTTACTGTAAACTATTTGATGGGCTCAGCAACGAAGGGCTTCTAATTTCTGAAAATGGAAATCATTCATGTTGGATTCCATTTCCAGAAACTCTTCATTAGTGAGCTCTGATAAGTGGGACTCGAGTAGTTCATCCAATTTGTCTCATCTACATGAGACGATTTTTTAAAAATAAACATTTTTAATTTAAAAAATTAATTTACTTTTTAAAATCGCGTTATAGCGAAAACGCGTAAAGTGAGATCGCGTATAACGAGGGATACCTGTATACGTTATTAAATAATTAATGATAAAAAAATACAAGTTATTCTATATCTGACGACAGCATCGGAAGGCATTATTGGGTCTATGGGAGAGCAAAAATTCATTTATATCACTATACCGATGATATGGTCCACTAAATTCTTAGCGATTTTGCAGTAAATTGCCATAAAATATTGACAATTTTGACAACTAAGCTATAAACTTCGAATAAAAGTATGATATTAACATGATTTTAACCTGTAGTAAATTATCTGCGTATCTATAATATATATCAGGTGTGGCCAACTTGTTTGTCATTAAGATCGACTATATATGTTAACAATGAGTTCGCGATCTACCTACGAAATTTTTTCTTTGATGGTGAGAGTAGAGATAGGAGCCAAAACCACATATCCCAAAACCAGATATCCGGCAGCGGCGACGGTTTTTTCTTTTATTTTACTCATAAATCTCAATCACGTCAACTCTTACAAGTGTCAATTTAAAGGTGTCATATTGAATAATTCACTTCAACTCTCACAACTGTCAATTCATAGGCACCATGTTGGCAATCGTCGGCAATTTTAGAATTTTGTCTAAATGCTTTGCTGCTACCGGCTATTCTGTTTTGGGCCATACTCAACTCTGCTGCTACCGGATATTCTGTTTTGGGCCATACTCAGTAATAAAGTGAAATTTTGGCTTTAGTTGTCTAGAGAAGGCACTACTCTGCTGCTACCGGCTATTCTGTTTTGGACCATACTCAGCAATAAAGCAAAAGTTTGGTTTTAGTTGTCTATAGAAGGCACTATACAGTAAGATAGCTTACGAAGATCGACTACAAATCGTCCCACGATCGACTTGTTGGCCATCCCTGATATATATGATGATCAGATGCTCAATGATTTTTTGCGCATTCCAATCAATTCTAACAGTTATAAAATGGAGATAAGTTGTAATTTTAAGTCATTCTCGAAAGGCTGTATAATTAGCCATCAAAGTAAATTGCATATAAAGTTTACTCAAAATTGAAAACTGTAAACACAGAGGCACGATTTCATAAAAATAACCATCGTTCTTACTGACGCTATTACCTTTTACATCAAAATCGATTGTTCCGTGAGCATTAATATAGTCAGAAAAGTTGCTAATACGTCACTTCCATAGACTTAATCTTGCCTTCCGATGCTGTCTTCAGATATAGTCTCAAGAACAAGAATTTCAATACATCTCATTCTATGCAAGTATAGTTTTCTAATAAAGAATTTTGCGTTTCATTTCATTTCATCCATTCACTAGAAATTAATTGACAATTATATTCATATCTATGAGAATTATATTCATATTTTTATTAATATCTTGATATATTTTTGTGTATTTCTCACTGATATTTTTTTACATATTTCTCAAAATTCAATTAATAATCGTGAAATTTAAATGTCGTATAGAGTTAATCACATATAGTTATTACTGCATATATCGGGTGTTTTCGAGCACCCGTACCACCCTTTTTTCTTGGAAACTTGATGAGATAGGAAAGGAAAAAAATTTGATTGCCAAAGTATACCTGAAGAATCGAATAGACATGATAAAAATTTTGTGGGCCCATCAGAAATAGGAGCATAAGGGGTCAGCCCTTACCGAGCATAAAGGCTTGCTCTTATGCTCGGTATTAGAGCATGCTCTTATGCTCGGCATTGGAGGAGCATAAGGGCTATTGCTCTTATGCTCCTATTGGATGGGCATGATAAAAATTTTGTGGGCCCATCGGAAGTAGAGAGGCAAGGGATCAACGATGAAATCTCCAATGGAAACTATCCGATTTTGGCATAATTGGATAGAACTGTGAAAAACAAACAACTTTTGGTTTAAAAGTTTTTTAATATCACCTACGGATTGTGAGATATCACAAGAAAAAGATGCCGATAAATTTTATATAGAAAAATTTCTGGAAAAAATAAGCTTACTTCAAGTTATAGCAATTTACAGTTAATTAATTGATAAATCCATAACTCAACTAAGAAAACCTTTTTATGAAAATACAAGAAGTTATAGTAAAAATAATTTAATAAAACAGTAATATTTGAAAAGCTAAAATTATAACTATATACCTATACCTGCAGGTGTATAAATTACTGTTTAGTTGTATGAAAATTGCTAACTTCTTAATATTCTAATCTATTATCAGAGAATTTTCAAAGATTTAAAATAAAATTCATTACTATAGCTCAAATATAGAAAATTCCTATTTATCATAATCATAATTTCTGCTATTGTCATGAAAATTATAATTATTTTAACAATCTTAAAACTAATATATTAATGTTTAAATAACTTATCATCATCATTTGTAGGAAAAAAACTGCATATTTTGATGGAATCTATACTTGTTTAATATTCAATTAGATCCAAAAAATAACAATATTCATCCCTTTATAATGTTAGAATTCTTATTAAGGCATGACTATGAGATTTTATTTATTAATAGCTAAAATATTTTTACCTGAAAATTCACAATTGTTTATATACAATTAAAAATATTTATGATTTATTAATTTGTCTATTTGATTCCATTATCATACTTATTAAAAAAACTAGTTATTTACTTAAAATCATCTATTTGCTATATGCTAAATTAAATAATTTTAATATTGATTTAATTGCATTTGCTGTCTGTTATAAAGCAATATCTTATAAAGAACATCACAAAATTCACAACAAAGATAATAAGCTAGATTATTAGGTAATTTATTTTTTAATGTATTTAATAAGGATTAAAAAATTAATTAAATGTCATTATCATCTGTCTTAAAAGATTATTATAAATATTTTAATAATATTTTCTTAAACTTGAAAATAAGTTAGCTGCTTATCCCAATATAACAATTCCCCAACTTATGTAGATGATAACTTCTGTTTTTTTACTTTTTGCAAGAGAAGTTTTTATGCAAACTGAAAAAAAAAAAAAAAAAAAAAATTTTTTTTACCAAAAGTTCTAAGAAAAAATCTTCTGGGACTAAATTAATTATTGTACTTTCACAACACTACGGAACAATACTGTTCCCTTACTAAAAAGGAGACAATGCTGGATATGATGATATTCCAACAATAACATAAACAACAAATAAACTTAGCATGTTGTTTACATCATTTAAATATTTTATTATTATATTTTCTTACATTTTTAAATAAATAAAAATAAACAACATAAAATTTTAGTGAAATAAAAATAATAATATTGTAATCATTATTATAAATTTATGCTAATGCAATACTAGGGAAACAATTTGTTGAAAGCATAGTTGAAAAAATATACTGTCCCCTGATGGTATTGTTCCACTTTATTTATTTGCATTTTTAATTTACTGTTTTTTGTATATTGCAAAATAATTGAGAGAAATTTTTTATATAAAATTAAATTTAAGTAAGTTGGGAAAGGTTGTAAAGTGAGAATATTGATTGAGTCCTTAATGTTTTCTATAATACAAATTATAAAAAAAAATAATTAGCTCATTAAAATTTTTCATTCTATCAACAATGAGATTATCCTTTAAGAAATTCCTTAAATAATGTTAAAAATTAACAGAACACTAGAGACAAAAATACTATTAATAATTATTTAATGTTTAAGTTCTCATTCATCCTATAGGTAAAAATCATACTTAAAACAAAGAGAAGTGTAAATTATTTTTTTTATATAGATACTGTATCAGTATTGTTTATTGAAGTTTATATCTGAGTGAGTATTTTGGTTATTTTTTTATGATTAATAATAAAACTGATAAGAGAAAACTTCTCTTTATAAGATCAAGTTCAATCAAGTAATTTTTGGTAACTTTATAAATAATTAAACACATTTTATATGAATTCATCTTTCTGAAATTCCCAAATGTACCAAGAATAAAATAAGAATATACGCATATAATATATAATTTTAATATTCTACAAATTTAAGTATAGTATATTCTCAATTAACCAGGATAGTATTATTCATATTAATCCACAATCTGGAAGAGATGCTTAATTATCAATACTTTATCTTAAATACAATATCTGAAAAATTTTTAAATGCCCCAGATTTGTTTATTATATTTTAGATATTTGGTGATCAAAATTAGAACCAAATTAAAATTATAAATATTGGGAATAATTTCTTGCAACAAATACATACTTGTTATTTCTTTTTTCAATAAATAACAAATATTTGAATACTGTATATATGTATGTATGCAATTTATTTTTAAATACTAAATGCATATTGTTCATTTTGTGGATTATCCAAGAAATCTGTTATATGAGAGAAATAATTTGCTGACTATACCAGTTAATTATCTATTGTACTACAAATCAATAAAATGGAAAAATTAAAGAAAATTTTGGATTTTATCAAATCTAACTTACAAATGAAAACATTGTTTAAGGATTTGAATTAGTATTCTTCTTTTTTTCAAAAAATATTTTGGTTATTTTTCTTTGATGAAAATTATGATTACTTTATCTGAAGATAAATCGACTTCAAAAATTGTTAATTTTTTAATTTGCTAAAAAAAATTAAAAAATAATGGTAAACTGACATGACTGCAGGAAATTCAAATGTATTATATAAATACTGTACATGTGAATTTATGAGAACCAATTATAGGTATACCCAATTATATGTAACTTAATTCTTCAATCCTGTTAATAGAGTTTTAAGTTTTTGATATCAATTTATAAGTTTATATCAATATTGTTATTTAGGTGGATAAATATAAAAATATTAAAAAGAAAAATCAAACTAAACCTTCTAATTCTTCAGGATCAAGCATATCTTCTTTTTTGGATTTTTCTTCATCGTCTTCTTCGTCGCTATCCAAAGAATTTTTGAACCTTTTACAGTTCAGATAATCTTTATCAATATATTCATCGTCACTATCATCTAGTTGGTCTTCTTCTCTCCTCGACATTTTTGTTTATATAAATAAACAAGATCTTATGGTATTGTTATTTCAACTGACGAGACGACAGTCCTAACGTAATATCAAATAGCATTTACTTCACTAGCGCCATCTAGAAAATAATATATTTAAATTTTATTAACAATAATAAATATTTCAATTTTAATTCGATATCAAATAAAATAAAATTATATAATAAAACGAAAAAGGTTCCTTGAATCATTTTGGTGACTCATATACTGTATAAGCAAGGCATTCTTGGCTTTCAGTTCAATGTTGGCACTTTTTCGATATTTTGTAACCGCTGTTTTTTCTTTGGAAATACCGAATAAAATTAGCTTTAATTTATTATTTTATTTTTAACATCCAGAAAAGCTTTTCTGTGCATTAAATTGATATTAAAAATTATTATACTACAATAATCACCGGGATTAAAATTAAAAAAATAAAAATAAATTTTTAATTAAATAATCAAAATTATTAAACTGTATTTAATTTAACTCTTTCTTCGGTTTCAACATTCTTATAATGTCCTAATTTCAGCAGTAATCAATGAATATAATTCAGACAGATTTTGAGAAAATTCTTATGGAAATTTTTGCATTTTATTTTTGTGACATTACTAATTGAGGATTTCATGTAGAGTTAGTTGTTACTAAATCAATTATTATTAAATAATTTCAAAATTAAAAATATGTCGCTAAAGGATAATATGTCTACAAGTAAAGGATCTTGCTACAAGTATGTCTATCACTTGATCAATGATGATGTCTACTGCAATTCTGCCACTTGTTTGTCAACAGATGACGCCACTTTCCGATCAGTGGCGATTGGCCCCTACTTCCTATCTTATCGCGTTTCCGAGAAAAAAGGGTGGTACGGGTGCTCGAAAACATCTGGTATAGAAGGCTGTTGACCGAGGAATGATCTAGAAAGGACCAAGGATATCAAACTCAAAGGTTAATATGGGCCAAATAAAGAAGGTGCAAAGTTTATGTGGACCCAAAAACTCTTCAATTTTTATAGAAACAACTTTATTTCTTGTAATTTTACTGTTTATTGTATAAAAAGTACAATAGGACGACAGTAAAATTGATATTAGCTTCCTGACACTTGGAAATCTCTTCTCTGCTACCAACTTTTCTACTTCGGGAAAAATCTTATTCACAGTAATTACTTTTAAAACTGGTTGAAGATGAATGTCAATAATTCTGGATCTTAAAGGACACTTATTTCCTTAACAATGAAGGAATATTTTATTGACCAAGTAAGATATAGGAAGCAAGTAAATGAAAATTACAAGATGGCATATTTAAGAATAGCAACTATACACTATTCATTACTAATCAAGAATATTTTAAATTATATGGATAATATCACTTCTAATCAGTTTCAATTGAATATATTATACGATAATAATTTTCTTGTTCCAAAAAATGTTTCTTAATCTAGTTATAATTTAGGTTATATAACAAAATTTTATCCGAATCTCTCTCTCAGCATAAGCACAGATGTACTTTTTATGATAAATTTACTTGGAGAATAATAGCTACAGACATTTGGAAGATAAATATAATTCCAAATTTCAACATTGATATAAATCAAATTTATTGTATAGTATTTTCAGCATTAACTTTTTTCTTCTATAAATTATAACCGCAAAACCGTTTCATGTAAATATGTCTAAACTACAGAATGTTTTAATCGAAATATTTTCAAAATTCAGCATTTCTTGTTCTTATTTTTCAAAGGAATTTATTTTACATTTATTCATATCTTATACTGTATTTCTAAATATTTATCATATATTTATTTAGCGCATATCCTTTACTAATCTGGTCATTAAATGAAACTGATAACAAATTAATTTTACTCTAATAGCCAACTTTCATCAATTTTCCCATAAAATTTCAATAACTTCTGCTTATAAGAGGTGTTAATATAATTTAAATTTTTTTTTTTTAACAGCAAGCCTACTACTGTTGTAAATTTACTATTATTTGGAGGATGGGGCCCGTTGAACTGATCCTTCAACCAACCGGTTGACCCCGTCCGTTTTAAAGTTTTGGCTTACGACTCTGGAGGATCCGGGTCCCACACCTGCAGTTTTTCAGGAGGCCCTGGCCCGCTCGTTGAACCCCATCATGGGTTTTCGCCAGCCTATGATGGGCTCTATAGGTGGCCTCTGCCGTCGGCCGGATTGGCCCCGTGGAAACGCTTCGGCTTTCCACTCTGGAGGACCCGGGTTCGAGTCTCGGGTCCCACCCCTTGAAAATATTTATCATGGGGTCCGGGCCCGGCCCGTCGATCCCCGTCCTCCACAATCTGGCTGACCCCTCCGCAGGGGTGGGCAGCCTGTGGAAGGGCTTGTTTCGCCCCGTCACTTAGTATTCTCCCTGAATGGAAAGTGGCATCATCTGTTAACAAAAAAAAAGTGGCCTCCGCCAGATACAGAATATCGCGACCGGATGGCAGAGTGGTAACGCGTTAGCGTGCCACGCAGGAGGACCCGGCTTTGCGTCCCGGAGTTTTTCGGGGTACTGGGCCCGATGATCCCCGTCCTTCACCATCCAGCCCCCTCCACCGGTGTGCAGCCTGTGGTTGGAACTGGCCCCGACTATTAGTAACCTTCCTGATTGGAAAGGGGGCGTAAAATATGAAAAAAAGATACAGAATATCGATATGGCGGCTTAACCAAATTAACCTAACCATATTCCTAACCTTTTTTGACCATTTAATCAAAGATCGTTGCATTTGACAAGATTCAAATATTCTTAATCCAGCCAAATTGTATCCTTAGTGAATTATTTTAGAATTAAACTGCCAAATTAATGATTTAATAATTACGCTATTATAAAGTGACCAGATGTTTCATAATGGAATGCGAGACGTGTCCAAATAGAAATAAAACGCTTAAGACGATCGTGAGAACGCCATTTTCTTAGTTTATTTAGTCAGGCGCAAGATGTCAGTCATTAAAATATCTTGGATCTATCTTTTTACGCGTTTATTAATATAAAAATTACAAAAAACACATACTTCTGATAAATTAATAATAAAATTAAAAACATTCTTCTTTTCACAACAAAAAATTAACTATATACAGTACATAGAAAATAACAGTCTCAATGCAAAAAAGACCATATAGATATAACTATTAATATAACGATTATTATTAAATAAATAATTACATTATTTATATGTATTTTCACGCAGAGTGAAATTTTTAATAAATCTTCAATTCTTCATACTTGAAATATTCTTATAAAATTCTTCATGGGAATTTGAAAAATTGTAAAAAAAAATACAAAAATTGTACATAACTTGTAATATTGTTTTCAATGTTTCTACGCTCGGCTGCGTTTTTCTGAGCTGTAAAACTTATTCATCATTGAAAAACTCCATTGCATATTAGTGCCTGGCAAGCATAATGCAAATTCAATTATTTACTTAGTATTCCTGAATGGTATGTTGTTTATATCAAAGTAACTAAATATTTCTATCCATCTTGCATCGGTTGCATTTTTTTATTTATTCCAAGCAGTTATTTTTGTAATCATCATATTTTTTACATATGATCTCATAAAAAAAAAATTCCATTTCTTCCTTATCAGCATCGAATAGCTCCATTTTATCATCAAATTTTGAAATGTATTCAAAACTTTTTTGCACATTTTGCAAATTAATACCACTTTTAAGATTGGTCCAATTAAAACAATCAGTGTGTTCAAATTGTGATAAGCGAAATTCTAAATATCGGATACATTTTTCATAGACTGTTGACGTTGGATTTGAAGCAATCTGTTTTGGAACAACCATTCTTTTCTATATTTCTTAACTTATTGCATTCAGTGAATGGTAGATACTGCATATTCATATATATTTTTTTTTAATTTGAATTTTAAATCGGTTGTTTCTGTAACAACCTCCATAATAGTATTTTTATCATCAATACTTGTCACATATCGTTTGATAGTGAGAGTAGAGATAGGAGCCAAAAACCACATATCGCAAAGACACATTAGCCCAAAACGAGATATCCGGCAGCGGCGACGGTTTTTTCCTATTATTTTACTCATAAATCTAAACACAACACTTCATTTCAACTTTCAGCTCTCAATTCATAGGCGCCATGTTGGCATCGTCAGGAATTTAGAATTTTGTCTAAATGCTCTGCCACTATCGGTTATTCTGTTTTGGGCCATACTCAGCAATATAGCGAAATTTTGGCTTTAGTTGCCTATAGAAGGCATTATGCAGTAAGAGTCGTCCGATAACTTACAAAGATCGACTAAAAAATTGTCCCGCGATCGACCTGTTGGCCACCCCTGAAGTAGAGGAAACTAGTAGCAACTTTATGGCATTGCTAAAATGTTAAAAAAGTTTGCATACTAAATCCGGGACACTTATCATTGCGGGACAAATAACTCAAATCCGGGTCTGTCCCGCATAATCCAGTACGTCTGGTCACTTTACGCTATTATTATTAACCTATTGGGTATCCAACCGTATTTCCACTCTAGAGGGCCCAGATTTGAATCTCAGGCCCCATCCCTTGAATATATTTATCATGGAGTCCGGGCCCGGTCATCGATTTCCGTCCTTCGCAATCCAACTGATCTCTCTGCAGGGATGGGCAGCCTGTGGAAGGGCTTGTTTCGCCCGTCGTTTAGTATTCCAGAATGGAAAGTGGCATCATCTGCTGATAGGGTTGCAACTGTCCTTTATTGGAGGCCGGATGGCCGAGTGGTAACGCGTTGGCGTACCACGCTGGAGGACCCGGGTTCGCGTCCCGGATTTTTTTCGGGGTGCTGGGCCCGGCCCGGTGATCCCCGTCCTTCACCATCCGGCCCCCCTCCACGGGTGTGGGTGCAGCCCGTGGTTGGAACTGGCCCCGTCCCCTTAGTAATCTCCCTGATTGGAAAGGGGACGTAAAATATATATATATATATAACAAAAAACTGTCCTGTATTTGTAGTTCAAAGTCCTTGTCCTTTTCTAAACAGGCAAATGTCCTTTTTTTTACTTATCTGCAATAAATTAAATATAATATGTACAGTATATAAAATCATTCTAATATGCAAATAGAATACTGTAGATTTAAATATCTGTTTCTTGCTTTAAAATTACAGTGAATAATTTAAGGTTTTAAAATTTACGCTTAATTTTGTTGTCACTTCACACACACAGATGTTGTTACCATCTGTGAATATAAAGTTCAATTTAGTTAAAATGATTAAATATTGAATGATCTCATCTAGAACTTTCTTTTAACACATTTCTTTTATTTACATATTTAAACTGAATTGTTTTGTTAGTAATGTACAATGTTATATTTTGTCAAATACTTTGTATTATCTAAAAATAAAGCAAAAAAGATTAATATAAAAATATACGTTGTTTATTTTTATTTGTACTTAAATGTTTATCCAATCCAATCCAATCCTAGCCGTTCAATCGTGTCCGATTCTTGACTATTCTATGGGTCATGTCCCTCCATGTCTTCCTGTCCCTGACCAATTCCCGCAGTTCCTCGATGTTCTTGCCGGTGTCCTTCTTGATTGTATCCAGCCAACGGGTCTTCGGTCTTCCTCTAGGTCTTGTTCCACTCATCCTCCCCAGCATCACATCCTTCTCTAGTGAGTTGGCCCGCATCACATGATCGAAAAAAGTCAGCTTCTGCCTGGTGATCTTACCTTCCAGGGAAAAATCGGGATTGATGCGCTCCAAGACTGACTTGTTGGTGACCCTCGCTGTCCAGGATCCTCAGGAGTCTTTTCCAGCACCACAGTTCAAACGCGTCAATCTTTTTCCTGTCTGCCTTTGTTGGGATCCAGGTCTCACACCCGTAGGTGGCAATGGGAAACACAATGGCGGTGACCAGTCTGCGCTTGGTGGTGATTGATACGTCCTTACACCTCCAAATTGGATTCATGTTGACCATCGCTGTGCGCGCGAGGGCGATTCTTCGTGTGATTTCGGGGCGCCAGTCGCCATTGCAGTCTACCTTGGAGCCCAGGAAGATGAAGCTATCGATCACCTCGTTGTTGATCTTTTTATGGACTTCCTTGGCAGCAGTGGTCATAATTTTTGTCTTCACGATGTTCAACTGAAGTCCCATCTTCTCACTTTCATTTTTTAGCTTCATGATCATCCGCTTCAGGTCCTCCTCACTTTCCGCCTCAACCCACTTCCGGCTCCACGCGCCGAGAGGGTGGCAACGTACGACTCACCATTTGGGGAGGTTGTGCGGCGAAGTGATGTGGGTTGGAGAAAGCAATGGTGAACTACTCTGTAAAAACCTCATCTCGAAATTCTATGAATCAAGTTTATATTATCTTTAAAATAAAAAATTAAATTTTTGGACAAGGGTACACTATATTAGAGTTTTACGAAGTCCTTTATCTGTTGACCTAAATCTTTTGTATTATTAATTTAAATTTAGACTAAGATGGCGTCACTAGTTATTTAATAATAAAGTACTAGATTTAATAATTAAACTATACTTTTTAATATTTATTAAAATTATTTTTAATTTCAGGAAAATAATTATTATTATTATTTAATTATTAAATAATAGATGGTGGAATCGTACAGTAATAAACAAATAATCATTAATTTAGCAGTTTAATTCTAAAATAGTCCACTATCGATGCATATATATATATACATATATATATTGGATAGCCTGCTCTAATGGTATGTCGCCAGAAAAAACGAAGCCATTGGCAGCCATATTGCCGAACGGACCACGTGATTTGGATTATTCGCTAAATACATTTTTTGCTATTTGTAATATTATTTTTTGTTTTATTGCGTTATGAGTATGTATTGTGTAGGGTATAGTTGTAAGAGTGAGCAAAGACAGGTGATAGTAGTTACAGCTTTCAGATAGGTGAGGAAATAATATACTATTATTATTTGCAATATAGTTTGATAAAATCCGACGGTATACTAATTCGACATATTTTGTCTATGCATAAATAGGTTTCTTCAGCCTGAAATTATTTCTAAACGAGTTATTACTATAAGACGAAAAAACTAAGTCAACAAAGTACAGCCAGTTTTATAATTATTTTATCGAAGATTGCTATCAAGTCATGCCAGGTGCAAAAAGGAAACTATTGAAATGAAATGCAGTCCCTTCCATATTTGACTTTCCAAACTATTTAATAAAAAAACAAGAGTTCGAGAAGAATATTGGTTAGATCAGCATTGGATTGTTCAACTTCTACATTCATTGCTCGGTTTATTTTGCTATTTACATATACTGATCATATATACATAATACTTTGCAGCTATGCAATGAAATACATTGATAATATGAAAAGTTTTAATACTGTAGTTTTTTCATTCTTATAGAATGAAATATCACAAGCTATTGACATGGGAAGGTATGACAACTGAAATGGAAGAAGTGAGGTACAATCATCTACAGCAAGGGTGGGCAACCTTTTTTTGTAGGGGGCCGTACAGAAAAATTTATGGTGGTCCACGGACCAAAACAAAAACAACAATGTAGTATTTATTTAAAAAAGAGAAGGTATAGATATGTAAGTATACATAGCGTTGAGAAGGTACAGATATGTAAGTATACATAGCATTGGTATTAGATATAAAATAATGTGGCCCGCAAGCCGGAGGTTGCCCATCCCTTATCAACAGTAATAGCATTGAAGAAAAAAGTTCACCTTAATTCTGCAATATCTGATTAAAAAATCAATGAGGAATCTTACATGTGATAAATGTTGTAACATAAAATCCCAATTCGAAAGTGATCAAACTTATGCATCCAGCAGCTATTTTATTAATAGTATAAACAGGGGAGGCCTCGTGTTTGCATCAGATAGAGTAATTGAAATATTATTGTATTAAAAATATTAAATTCTCATAAATCCGATATAACTCATTAACACACACACACATATATATAAAGGTCTGTTTGCAAAAATTAGTGTTTGTATACTAAATGAAAAAAATCCAAAAATATCCAAATTGAAATATTGATAAACAATAACACTATCTATATATATGTGATAATATATATAAAGGTTTTGTTCAAAATTATCCTTTTTTTCATATAATTTTCCAGAGAAGAGAAAGCATTAATGATAAATAATAAATTAGTCTAAAATTAATATTTAGCTGAAGAAAAATATTATTTATTTGCTGACAAAGAGAATACAATATAGAAATTGCTTTAAGCAATAAAAATGATTATTCTATTTAAGTACACATGAAAATCACGTGACTTTACTAGTCTTAAAAGGAAGCCGTTGTGACTATTTCTGTGCTGTTAAATGAATTTATTCTTTATGATCAATTATTCCAATGGTAGCGATTACTGTGACGTGTTCAACGTGTTATAACAACCTTTGCTGCAGGCCACACAGACTGCCCACCACTGTGAAGGTTTTTTTTGTCAACAGATGACGGCAATTTCCACTCAGTAAGAGTACTAACTAATTTATTATTTATCATTAATGCTTTCTCTTCTCTGGAAAATTATATGAAAAAAAGGACAATTTTGAACAAAACCTTTATATATATATGTGTGTGTTTTATTTTTAATTTATTTAATCATCTAATTTTTCATTTTTGTTACTCTATAATGAAATAATATACTCTATATGATGTATTTGTCTATCGTATTTTCATAAATGGTTTAATGAAATTACTAAGTTTCAGTTTATATATCGGATTTATGAGAATTTAATATTTTTAATACAATAAAGTATTAAATTCTCATCAAATGTATATTTATTAGGTAGAATATATAACGAAAAATTCCGATTCATAATCAAAATTCAGGTAAGATTGCTATATCTTACCTACCGAATTCATATAGCAAAGTTATAAACTGAAACTTACAAGTTAGTAATTTCATTAAACCATTTATGAAAATACGATAGACAAATACATGTCTTTTATTTCATTAGACTATAGAGCAACAAAAATGAAAAATTAGATGATTAAATAAATTAAAAATAAAATGAGCGATAGCATACCATAGAATAATTAATCGTAAAGAATAAAATCATTTAACAGCACAGAAACAGTCAGAACGGCTTCCTTTTAAGACTAGTAAAGTCACGTGATTTCTTCGCGCGGAGGCCTTTCTTTCTCATTGGCCATGGTAGCGATTACTGTGACGTGTTCAACGTGTTATAACAACCTTTGCTGCAGGCCACAGACTGCCCACCACTGTGAAGGTTTTTTTTTTGTCAACAGATGACGCCAATTTCCACTCAGTAAGAGTACTAACAAGTGGCGTGGCGAAACAAGCCCTTCCACAGGCTGCCCACTCGTGTGGAGAACGGGGCGAAACAAGCCCTTCCACAGGCTGCCCACCCCTGCGGAGGAGGTCAGCCGGATTGTGGAGGACGGGGATCAACGGGCCGGGCCCGGACCTGGGGCGAAACAAGCCCTTCCACAGGCTGCCCACCCCTGCGGAGGGGTACAGGATTGTGGAGGACGGGGATCGACGGGCCGGGCCCGGACCCCATGTCGTTCGACTTTTCGGGCCGGTCCCCGAAAAGTTTCAAAATCGGGGATATGGGACCCGAGACTCGAACCCGGGTCCTCCAGATTGGAAAGCCGAAGCGGTTATCAACCAGTTTTATATAGGAGGATGATCGATGGGCTGAATCCAGCTCCATGAAAAAATTTTTCGTAGGATCCGAGAATCGAACCCGGGTCCTCTAAAGTGGAAAGCCGAAGCGCATTTTCAAGGGGTGGGACTCGAGACTCGAACCCGGGTCCTCCAGAGTGGAAAGCCGAAGCGGTTATCAACCAGTTTATATAGGATGATCGATGGGCTGAATCCAGCTCCATGAAAAATTTTTCGTAGGATCCGAGAATCAAACCCGGGTCCTCTAAAGTGGAAAGCCGAAGCGTCACTTTGCAACTGTCTTTAATGTGATTTGGCCTGATTAATGATAATTCGTTTTTACTAGATTCTGTTCTAACATTCGATAAAATAACTCGTTATTAGAGAATTTGTTGCAATAAGACAGAATAACTTTTCACAAGATATGTAAATTTGAAGATAATCTTGTACAATTATTACGGTAATTAATAAATATTGAAGAATTCTTATCTCGACCGTAGTGAGGATGATATAACAAGTCAGCTGCAAAGCTGGCAAATAATTTGAATTGAGAATCAAAATCGTTTATAACGTGATGACAAACGAACAACATCCATGAGAAAATCGAAATTTGTTGCAAGGTGCGAATTTTTTAAAAACTTAAATTTACTAAAAGCTGCACTGTCTATATCGAATGGCCCATGCTCTGGTATAGATCATATTAGCAAATGTCATTTTTCTTCGTTGTAAAATTAAGCTGGTTGTCATTTTTAAGATGTGAAAAGTAAAATATTTCTAGATGATTTGAAACATAAACAAATCGACAAGTTTTGTTTATTATCTATTGATATTTTCCAGAAATGATGTTACAGCTCTGAAGCACAAATGGAAGCCGCTAATTCAAAATGTGTTCATATCACCACAGTTAGCCATTATCGGTTGTTACTAAAAATAATTAAATTTAATTAAAATAGAATACTGTTGTAACTGTACTACTATTTTATACATTTCATAAATTAACACAGTAAACCCTCTCTTCTCCGGTCTCATTTTAACCGACTTTCGCCTTATTCACATTTTTATCAAGATTTTTCCGGGAATCAGTTTCCTCTTACACGATCTCAGCAAGAAAACAAAAGATTCTGGGAACGAGTACAGAGTATTATAATAATAAAATTCTTATGAAAAAAATGGCGCGATTTTTAAAAATAAATTTAATTCAAAAAGACAATTACTGATTATCGATTTTTCACATTTACTTAGATGAAAAATCGGAAAAAGGTTCTAAATAATATATATACTGTATGTAAATGTTTAATAAACATTTACATATATATACCATATACAGGTATATTATTTACAATCTTACGAATGGTGTTTTGCTTGTGTTTTTGGATTAACCGGCCATTCGTTTATCCGACTTGAGATCCGATAGGGACCAATTAATCAGGAGTTTACTGTATTTTAAATGCTAAAATTAATCCAAACACTTCAAAGAGGATAAAAATATTACATTAGATAACAAAAACATTCGTTTGTACAGAAAGATATGAATTCTTTATATTTTTAATACAGTATTTTATTTAAAAGTTGTCTTAAAAAAAAGAAATAAAAATATTACATTAGATAACAAAAACATTCGTTTGTACAGAAAGATATGAATTCTTTACATTTTTAATACAGTATTTTATTTAAAAGTTCTTATAAAAAATATATTTTTTACACATTATTATTATTTGGTTAGTTTAAACATCCTTAAGATGCCCATTTTTTTAGGTTAGTTTGGTTAAGCCGCCATATCCTCATGGGATATTTTGTATTTGGCAGCGGCCAGTTATAGAGCCCATCATAGACTGGCCAACACCCATGATGGGGTCAACCGAATAATTGAAGGGTAGGATTTAACAGGCCGGGCCCGGACCTTCCTGAAAAACTGGAGGCTTAAGCCGCCATATCCTCATGGGATATTTTGTATTTGGCAGCGGCCAGTTATAGAGCCCATGATAGACTGGCCAACACCCATGATGGGGTCAACCGAATAATTGAAGGGTGGGATTTAACAGGCCGGGCCCGGACCCTTCCTGAAAAACTGGAGGTATGAGACCCGGATCTTCCAGGGTGGTAAGTGACAGCTTTATCGCGCGACCTTCCGGCCGACAATGTGTCTTATTTCAACAATAATTAATCCTACCTCAGGATTGAAATCATTGAACAATATACAGTTCAGAAGCAGACTTAGCAAAAAATTCATAATGGAATTTTTTATATTTTATCCTTGTTATTTTAAGGTTAGGTTAGGTAGGTTAAGCCGCCATATCTCACAAGGGATATACTCTATCTGGCGGCGGCCACTTATAGAGCCCATCACAGGCTGGCGGCGTCAACCGGATGGTTGAAGGATGGTGTTCAACGGGCCGGGCCCGGATTCCTCCTGAAAAACTAGAGGTGTAGGACCCGGATTTGAATCCGGATCCTCCAAGGTAGTAAGTCAAAACTTTACCACGCGGCCATCCGGTCGACTCGAAACTGGTGGGATAAACCAATGTAACGTCGTCGTAAAATCGACGATATAGCAAATTAACTGTTTTGGTAGTAAATATTAAACATTTATGCTAGTAAATATGACGAACAGATCCAAATAATTAATAAAAAGGGTGTAATATCCCAATATACAATATTATACCACGTAACCCCACTCCTTCAATGGCTTCACTCGTTACTAATATTGAGTCGTTTATCTACGTATAAAACATCCTTTTCTCTTATCATCTATATATTCTAAATTATTATTCAATGTTTGAATTATATCTTTTACACTTTTTTGTAATTATATATCTATTATCCGTGATGATAATTTTAAATAATAGTAAACTTATCATTATGATTTTTAAAATATAAAACAATTTAATTCTCAATATTCAAATTATATCTTATTAAAACTCGTTCTATAACAAAATGCCTGTAGATGGCGACACATCCTTTACAAAGAAAAGTTAATATATTTTGTTTATTGAATTGTTTTATACATCGATATATATCGACGGTTTTATATTTTAAGTATTTCATACATAAAATTTTTGTTACGTTAGTATATAAGTAAAAAATAATTTACAATCAAACAAAAATATATCGAAATTATTAAAAACTAAATATTTTCATACCACTTTCAATTGGCCATTTCTTTAATATAAATATGTTATATTAGTTAAGCCGTCGTATCAGACTTCTTAATATAAACAGACGGCCCAGGTTCGATTCTCGGTCCCATCCCTTTGAAAATTTATTCAGAGAGTCTGGGTCCTGGCCGTCGACATCCGTTCTCCACAAACCTGTTGATGCATTCCCAAAGGTGGGCAGCCTTCGAAGGGTTTGTTTCGCCCTGTTGACTTAATATTCTGAGTAGAAAGTGGAGAAAATGTTAGAAGGAGAAAACATCTGAATTGAAAGATGATCTATTTGAATTTATATTATATGTGAGTCTCTTGTGCATACTTGATAACCTTGTTTCATTCTGAATATATTCAGGATTTATCGTGGAGCATGCTTCACTATTCTGTACAAAAACATTATACAATATAATCGAAATGCTTTTTTTCCTTTTTGAGATCTGCAATTGGCTTAAGAAAAACAAGTTTACGTTTTAGAAAAAATACAGTGTATTTTAAACATTTTCGTTCGATCTGGAATCACTATTCTGCAATTGGCTTAAGAAAAACAAGTTTACGTTTTAGAAAAAATACAGTGTATTTTAAATATTTTCGTTCGATCTGGAGGCATCATTAAAAAAAAGTGAAATAATATTTAATACTATATAACAAGTACTACTATTGATGGAGTGATTTTAAACCAGTTTTTTATATAAAAGGGAATGTTTTATGTCAGCTAATTTTCAAAGCATTCCTTGCCGAGATGAGCTGTGATGGGAAAAAGGCGTTCGTGGCGGGACTCGAACCACCAATCTTGGTTTTAGGAGAGCTCTCTTTGCTAAGAAATATAGCCATGCCCTAGCTCAGGATCCTTTCAGATCCCAAAACATCCCATGTGCATCTCAGAGCCACAATTCAAACGAGGGAGAGTGGAGTATTTAATGCCGAAACTGATCACACTTACCGATATATTTAGCAAGCAGGAGATAGGATAGACCATTGTATTCATCAATTCTAAGGAGGATGCTAGGATCATAGAGCTTCAATTCTCTAAGCTCTTTCTCTTCGATCATTGGCACTGTATGCTCATCAGGGATAAAACCACGCATTACGTTAAAATCCCTAAATTACGTTATTTATATCGTTAGCTATAATAGTTCATATAAAAATTTGTATATATTTATATGATTTCTATATGCATTAAGACTTTGTTTATGCCCTCGTACGTTAGCCGCTATTGATTGAAAAATATTAAAAAAACTTTTTTAATGTTATTCAAACACACTACTTTACCGGTAAGTAGAACGTTTGAATAACAAGTGTTTTAAGTGATGAGATTTGAAGTATTCAAATAAATTTGATAATTTTTGGAATTTTCAGTTGTTAAAGGAGTGTAAAAAAAGCCATAGTTCGTATCTAAAAATCGTGAAAGCAATATTTGCATTTTTCTTACTTTATTTTACCGCATTTTATAAAATATTATATTCTTCTATCTATATTAGTTCGCGAGAAATTTGCATAAGTACACTTATTTCAATTAAGCTGTTTTATCAAGTTCCATCCCTTTAATATCTAATTAATTACACGTAATAAAATACAATATATGGTTTTTCAAGTTTGTCTAAGTTTTTTAAAAAAGCTCTTGTTGCTTTAGCCGAATCGTGAATATTAAGTACTACTAATAGATTAATGTTTTATAAACTTTATTCAACAATAAAAAAAACATATACAAGTAGAAGAAAATAAATATCATCATGAGCGACGTCTTGTCCTCCCATAAAACTTATGTAGGTATATATACAGGTAAATGAATTTAATCGGTAGCTATACATTCTTACATCGGCTTTCAATGTATAATAAGCCCACTGTATAATATAAAATACTACATGATGAATCCATACAGTATTCATACAGGTGGTCATTTTTTAAATAATTTTAATATCAAAATCTATTTTTAAAAAAGATATCGAAAAAACAAGAGGACTAGAATAAAAAAATGTTCTATCGGAGTATAAAGAAATGAGAATGAATGGACAAGATTGTTTTAATGCTTTCTAGGTTTTTCTTGAAAATTTTTAGAAGTTTAAAAGTTTAAAATTTATGAAGATTATATTGGCTCTGAAGATTTTTTGATAGTTTAACTAAAAACATAGTTTTAAATTTTAAATATAGGCAATTGAAAAGTATATTCCTTGCCCATACTTTTACAGGTGGTCATTAATGCCATTAATGTTTCTAATTTCTAGTTTATAAGTAAAATTGAATATAAAAATTTGTTGAACCAGGTTGTCAGAAAATTTATCACACTTCTGTCTAAAACTGTAGAATTTTCAGTTAGTATACATGTTGATAATTGTACACTATTGAACAATCTAACCATAATTATTAAAGATTGAAGGTTAAAAATTATTTCTCATCAAATTAAATATTTACACACTTTTATTGAACAATCTAACCATAATTATTAAAGATTGAAGGTTAAAAATTATTTCTCATCAAATAAAATATTTACACACTTTTTTCTTTAAAATGTGGAAATATTATTTTCTCAAAATAATTTTCTTGGTCTTTTTTTTCCTGAAGAAAAAAATTTAGAAAATATACAGTCTACAAATTTAAGTTCTTATTTCAAATGTTTGGCATAATTTTAATAATGATTTAAAAAAATACAAATTTATGATTCGATAGAAATTAATTTTAAATTTTGTTGTTTAACTGCAGATTCCCCGAAAGCTTTTTGTAAGTTATCATTAAACATATTTAAATGATTATTTTTCGTTTTTTCCTTCGTACGATGTAATTATAACAGATTTATTATCGTTTAAATGTGGAGATTTCTTTTTCTTAATTGTTCTCCAATCGAACATATAATCGTAATCGAAATTTAAAGAGAGAAAAAGCTTGCGGAATAATTCGCTTAAGTAAGCGTAATCGGGTGTTTCCTTGAATTGCAAATTTCGGCAGTACTTGAGGTACGTAGCAAATTCATTGGGGAATCCATTACAAAGAACTTCGATTGAAATAGAGCATTTCTTCTCTCGGATTTTTTCGTATTTTTGTTTCTTTGTGACCGCTTTTAGTCCCTGCCAAGGAAGACTTCCACGAATAAAATATAGCAAAACGTAACCTAGAGACTCCATGTCGTCGCGGCGACTCTGTTCTATTCCAAGATGGACGTTGACGCTGACATAACGAGCTGTTCCTGTAAGACTTTTATTCTCTCGATAAGCAATGTGCCTCATGGAATAGTTCTCTCGGTATTTCTTTGCCAACCCGAAATCAATTAGATAAACTCTATTGCAATAACGACCTAGACCCATTAGAAAATTATCTGGTTTGATATCCCTATGGATCAAGTTTTTCGAGTGAATGAATTCTAATCGGGAGATCATTTGATTTGCCAGCATCAAAACAGTTTTTAGCGTGAAATGTCTACCGCAAAAATTAAATAGATCTTCTAAACTCGGTCCAAGAAGATCCATAACCATAACATTCTGACCTTTCATTTGTCCATACCATCTGATTTGCGGTATCCCGATCCCGTCTTGTAACGAACAATACAGTTTGTTTTCTAGCAAAAGTTGCGAATTTCGAAGTGCCTTTGATTCTACTTTGATAGCGACTTCGTCTCCAGTTTTTAAATCTTTTCCTAAGTGTATATCTCCAAAGGAACCGCTTCCAATTTTATGTGATAGAAGATATTTTCCGTCGATAATTATATCAGATTTTGATAAATAGCTTTTTTTGTCCATTATTTCTAAAGTTACGTCCTGACAGACAGTATGGATGCGAATTTATTTGCATACAATCAGACTGGTTCCTTTTTTCAGCATCGATCTTGAGAAGTTCTTTCTGATTGAGAGGAAAACAATATAAATCTAAACAATTTTTTCTTAGATATCCAATAATTGAGTGTATATCATTATTATTATTTTATAAGTCATTTGAATAAATATTAAAGTTTTTAGTTTATTCCTTGAAGTTAAAATTCATTCTGATAACTGTTTATAAAAACTATTTTGCTTCCAAACAGATATTAAATATTTGCAAGCCAATTTTTTTTATATTTTAAAAAGTTAATAAATATATAATTTGGCATTTTCAATTTCAAAAAATTATAATTATAGGAAAATTATATTAAACATTATATAAATCACTATAGATAATAATTATAAATACAGACATTGCATTAAATAATTGAAAAAATTATCAGCATATTAACATTAACAGCACAGAAAATCAGTTTTAATGGATTATTAGAATTACTTAATATAAAAGAATATAAACATTATTTGTACCCAGAAAATAAAAAAAAATTATTATTATTATTATTATTGAATTTAATTTTTCCAGGAATTTAAAGGGAATGGAATTAATCTTAATTTAAAATTCATATTATTATTTAAAATACAAACAATTAACTTCTAAAAATATCCATGATTTCCTTCTTTTTTGCATAATAATTTCTATGCTTGTTGGGCTTTGACTTATATTGGGGAGACTCGCCTTTAATAATAATTTTTCTTGTATCAAAATTTTTCGCTTTATACACGAATATATACATTCATTTTTCTATTCGGAAGTATTTTTGGAGTGGAAGCGTATTCAAAATCATTACCCAAATTCAAGCCCAAAATTATGTTTCCGATTTATTGGAATAAGACTCAAATAAATCGGAAACATTATCTTATTTCTCATACGACATGGTTCATCTTGCTATCCTAGAACGTATAAGATCGCTGTGCCAATTTTGACAAAATTCGAGATAATAATGCAATCCGATATTAATAAGATAGTTCTTCGTCTTAAATATTCGTTATTATTCGATAAGTTATCTTCTACAGAAAACTACCACTACAAAAATTCTCATATGCAAAATAATTTTATAACAGCCTTGCCTAACAGTAAGAGGAATGAAATCCGAGTCCACATGTTTTATTCACTTATTTTTATTTAATTAGAGGTTACATTAAAGAATTTTTCATTGCCAACTCTAGTTTTAACATTATAAAATTATTAAAACCATCTTACCTTTCATCACATCTAAAAATGATACAGCAATACTGCCAGAAATCTGAATTTTCTCATAAACAATAGTTTAATTATAAAAATATGTGGCAATATTATCAATTAAACTTCAAACTAAAAAATTATTGTAAATTATTGTTTAAAAAATTATGTAAATGAATTCTGAATGGGAAATCAAATTATAAACTGTTGCTAAACTGAACTGTTTAAGACATTATTTTTAGGTAATTAATCAAAAAACAGATAAAGGACAGACTCTGACGTTAAAATAGCACGTAAACAGAAGTGGCTTCCTAATATGGCTAAATTTCCATTGTTAGACCAATGGTTTAACAATGGAAATTTGTGCATGCAATTCACATTATATTTTAGTCGGCCGGATGGCCACGTGATAAAGCTGGGCTGACCACCCTGGAGAATCCGGATTCCACACCTCCAGTTTTTCAGGAGGGGTCCGTGCCCTGCCCGTTGAACCCCATTCTTAAACCATCCGGTTGACTTCATCATGGGTGTTGGCCAACCTGTGATGGGCTGTAAAGTGGCCGCCGCCAGATACAGTATATCCCTCGTGATATATGGCGGCCTAACCTAACCTAACCCACATTATATTTTAACTTTCTAGAACTAATAATGAATATTTTACAATAAATACGATAATTTTTTGGAAATGATGTTTTAGAACAGGGCTTTCAACCCGCGGACCAGCGCTGTAATGGATGCGGCCCAATAATACTTATCTACATTTCCTATTTCCATTATCTAAAATATTTCTTATTTCAGTGATTAAAACTTCTTGAAATGCTCAATTATTTTTAAAAAATTTCTGAACGAAAAATAGTCAAAGATTATTTTTCATGGTGGATATCATATAGTGTACATTATTTGATAACTTTTTTGCTTAAAAACTATCATTAGGATTAATATATTTTATGTGCAGTCCGAACAATCTGATTTTCTTCAAATGTGGTCCAAGGAAGCCAAAAAGTTGGACACCCGTTTTAGAATCTTACAAGTGAAATATTGCAGTGGTCGCTTCAAAACCCACCATAGGTTGGTAAACCTTGTGATGAAGTAGATTAACAGGAAAATTGAAGGATAGAGTTCAACGGCCGGACTAAGAGCCATACCGAAAAATCTGGTAATATGCCAAAATCGAACTCTGATCCTCCATGATAGTAAGCTTCTGTTTTACCACGCGGCCAATATTAACCCTTTGGAAAACAAGGCTTATTTTCATAATTGAAAAATAAAGTATAAAGATCAGAATTTTCGTATTAAAACGTTAAAGAAATTCGTAAGAACTATAAAATCTAGTACGATATATAGATAATAAATAATATTAATAAATTGATGCAGACTGATAATTTAAAATAAAATAGAACTTTGTTAATCCGAAAGACAAAAGACGAATTTAATTATAATTTCTTCAGAGTATCTGAGTTTCGTAAGAAGAAAGTTTTATTGAAGCAGATATAAAACTGTTGAAAGTTTTTTTATAGTTGATTGAGCATAAAAAAATAATGATCAATGGACTAAAAGAGGAATTCAACAGAACTACTTATTAATTCACTTCAGTTGTTAGCAATGAACTTCAAAAGCATTGAGTTCAAATAAATTTACAAGAAATCTCATTCGTAAGTTAACTGCAGGTTTCAAGATCATGCATCACTGACTTGTCATTGAGTTATCCTTCCGGCACGACTGTAATCAGTTGACCGTATAGCAAAATTTATATAAAAGAAAATATATTTTGCTTGTACATGTCTGAAATTAAGGTTAGATTAGGTTAGTTAGATTAAGACGCCATATTGTACTAGGGATATACTGTATCTGGCCATTTATAGAGCCCATCACAGGCTGGCCAACACCCGTGATGGAGTCAACTCAATGATGGAAGGATAGTCGGCCGGATTGGCCGCGTGGAAACGCTTCGGCTTTCCACTTTGGAGGACGCCGGATTGGCCGCGTGGAAACGCTTCGGCTTTCCACTCTGGAGGACTCAGATTCGAGGCTCGGGTCCCACCCCTTGAAAATATTTTTCATGGGGTCCGGACCCGGCCCGTCGATCCCCGTCCTCCACAATCCGGCTGACCCTTTCCCAGGGGTGGGCAGTCTGTGAAAGGGATTGTTTCGCCCCGCCACATAGTATTCTACTAGAATGGAGTATGGCGGCATCTGTTGACAGAAAAAACATGGTGGAAGGATGGGGTTCAACGGGACAGGCCCGGACCCCTCCCGAAAAGTTGGAGTTGCCACTTAATATTCTCCCTGAATGGAAAGTGGCGTCATCTGTTAACAAAAAAAAACAGGCATTAATAAAAACATTACAGTATTTGTGGAACAGGCAATAAAGAAATGGAAAACGCAACTGATAGTTGGAAATGAAGAATATGGACTGGTTAACATCAAGAGAGGAATTTTCCAAGATGATTCATTATCACCATTATTGTTCATCATTGCTATGATCCAACTTTCAACAATTTTAAACAAAACAAACCCTTGGTTATCAAATTTCTAAAAATTTAAATAAAATTACATATGTACTTTATATGATTTTAAGCTTTATGGAAAATCTGAAATTCAGAAATTCAAATCTGAAAGATACTGAAATTCAGTCATTAACTAATACTGTACGAATCTTTAGTAAAGATATCTCTATGGAATTTGGATTTGATAAATGTGCGTGTTGCAATAAAAAAATAATAATTGATAGTATTGGACTAGAAATGGTAAATGGCCAAACCAACAGAAATCATAATCAAGAAGCCTACAAATACCTAGGCATTTTACAGTTGAACAACATCAAACATAGACAAGTGAAGAACATCATTAGTACAGAATATGTGTAAAGAGTGCGAAAGATACTAAAAGCAAAATTAAATGGAGGCAACACCATCAAGGCCATTAATGCCTGGGATTAATGCCATTAATACCTGTCATAAGATACACTGCTGGTATCATCAACTGGACACAAGCTGAATTGGATACTTTGACACGTGGCTAAAGGGGATAGTGGGCTTACTCAGAGGTATTACGCAGTGAAGCATGAAGCAGAAATAGGAGAGTGTGAGGAAATAAGAGAAAGGTGAAAGACCTCAGTTGAAGAAATGAGCCTGGACACTAGTTGGAAAAAAAGAGGTAAGATACTTTGGACAGAAAAACTAATGACAATTCTTTTTTTTTTCCTTTTGCATATTTTGCGCCTCTTTTCCAATCAGAGAGTTTGAAATTAATTTAGTATTTAAGTTAGAACTTAGCTTAAGACCTGAGCTCAGGCCGAACTTTGGATTGCAGAATCGCTAGAACCGTTAGGCTTAGTGTAATTAGATAATATTGACATTTGCTCTAATCTGCGACTTTGCAAGGATATGTAATCTTTTAAACATTTTCTCAATGGCACAAATTTTGCTGTGTATGTGACAAGTATTGAAGATGATAAAAATACTAATATGGAGGTTATTACAAAAATAGCAAATTTAAAATTCAAATTAAAAGAAGGAATGGATATGTAGTATCTACCAATCACTGTAATGCAAGGTGAATAGAAATATTTAGTCACTTTGATACGAACAATATACCATTCAGGAATATTAAGAAATTATCATATTTGCCGGTATATAAGACGCACCCCCTTTTTTTACATATTTTTGAAGAATAAAACTTTATAACTGATCATTATAATGAATTTACAGTATTTTAAATATAAAGTACCGGTAATACAAATACAAAGTAATACTTTCTTCAAATACCCAATCTATCTGGGAAAGAACACCTTTTAATCTTCTTCGTCAAGACCCAGACACTCATCTCCAGAGTTAAATGAAGAGTCACTTGAAACCTCTTCTAAATCAGCATCTGAGTCCTCATACAACAAATTGTCCTCTGTACCATCCATTGCATTACTAATGCCACATTTCTTAAATGATTTAACCACTGTCTCTGTTTTCACAGCATCCCATGAAGCTTTGACCCATTCACAAACTTGAGAAATGCTAGGCCCAGCTGTGATCGTCGATGAAAGCGCATGCGCATTCATTGAACTCTACGTAACTAATATTCCCACACTCCGCAAGGAAACAAGAAAGAAATCGCATAACTCCGAATAGAGGAAATTTCCAGAAATGAATGTAATCAAAAACTGAGTATCGGCGTATAAGACGCACCCCGTTTTTCAGACCTATTTTCAAAGAAAAAAAGTGCGTCTTATACGCCGGCAAATACGGTACATTAGGCATCCTAACCTTAAAATGAGTAAGGCTATATTTTTCATTAGAAACTTTATTCTCTTAGTATTCTGTATTAATTCTTTTAGTATTCTCAAACAGCTTAGCAGATTCTACTATATTTCCTTGTTAAGCTTGGACAGGTATACCTCTGATTTCCATAATTGTCGTCAAATCATCAATGTACTACATGTTGTGAAGAAGTTAATTCTGACTTATGTTATACTGTCTATTATTTTATTATGCTCTTTTTATTATTTATCACTATATTCAACATATTATATTTTTGTTTAAGAATTAATTTACTTCCATGTTCTCCGTCGTAGTATTTAGCAATCATGTGTTTACGGAACGGACATCCATCTTCTGCGGGAGCTTTCTCGGTTTGTGACATCATTTCATCTAGATAATTTTACCACTGATCCAATATGAGAAAATAAGAATGATCTTTTATCAATGTTTTGTTCGGTTTATAATTAAATTGTAAAAAGGATGACATGAATTAATTACTCTGTAAACTAATAAATTTAAACTTGTTGCACAAATTTATGTAAATGAAGCAATATGGCACTGCAAGTCACTCCGTATAAAAGCTTACGTAGCCAACAACACAGCGAGGTGTTGTATTGAGCTAGAACTGGAACAGTGACATTCATATTTCTTGTAAAGATCTACAATTGCTTGAAGTTTATATTGGTGGTGGAGGTATTAGAATTTTAGTAGTATTTAAGGTTTATTTCTTGTGAATAATTGAATTTTTGGATATTTGAGTTGGATTAAATAAGTTTTGTTGATTAATTGATTGTTGCTTTATCATCATTTAAATAAAGCTTTGTTTACACTTTTGTAAGTGTTTTGAGTCTAATAAATTTATACTTTTGTTATTTAACTTGTTTTGAGAATTTATTAAATTTATTAGTATAAGTTTCTAACATCGTTTTTGTCGGTTTAGATCTAACACTTGTTTGATATTTCTAGTTGTAAGTTTCCGGTTGTTTGTTTTGCAGGATTAGACATTAACTTTTGATAGATTGTTTGTTTTTGATATAATTATATTTAAGTTAGAAAATGGTAAAAAAGACTTGAACTCAGGCCAAACTCTGGATTTGCAGAGTTGTTAGAACCATTAGGTTAATTATAATTATTATTATTGATGTTCGTTAGAATCTGCAATTTTGCAATGTGTGATGATTAAAATAAGTTTATGGTAAAAATATTTTGAGCCAATTTCAAATTTTTACTCTATGAATTTTTTATCTATGATTTTGTCTATAACACTTTGATACTTTGTTTGACATTTATGGACAGTGTCGACCTTGGGCCGATTGGGCACCACACCTAAAGAGTCCTGCACTTTGATTCATCAAACACATCAGATATAAGTCTATTGTAAATATACTGTATATTATGTGTAATAAGTAAACTGTGCTGTTTGTCACAAGTTCGGTGGAGAAAGAAATGTTGACTAATTGATGATGCAAACATCCATAAAATAAATACCTTGAAGATCAAGTCAAAATACTTCAAAAGCCTTCCACTACTTGGAAAAAACATCCACAGAGGCATAGGATGATATCACTTTTCTTTCAAGACCTGACAATCATCAATATTTAGCATCCACCAAGTCAGGCCCCTCTCCAAATATTCCTCAGAATGCTTCATTCCCTTTGTCTTCAAATGCCGACATCTTATTTACTGTATCCAACTTGCTCATAGCCAACTAAGTTTTTTGCCAATCCAAGCAGAATTGAGTGGTGCTTCCTTCCCCATATTAAAAAATTTGGTTCAGAAAAATACAATTTATTTTGTGAAATATAAAAGTACAAAAATATGTTAAATTTAGAAATTATGAAAAATAATATTTAATGCAGAATAGGTTAGGCTTTATTGCTTTTGTTTTGGTTTTTTATACTTTTTACATCAAGGCAATCTTTTCTTGCTTTTTAGATACAGTTTTTTCTAAAAGTTTTGCAAAATTTAATTTCTTTGCTATTTTGTTTTTATAAGAAATGAGAGAATGGAAGTTTTTCTTAATTTACACAATAAAACTAATGAATTTTTAAAAAATAATTACTGTATCAAAATTTTGCACATTTTTTTTCATTTATTGTTATTATTTGTTAATTTATTTTTTGGAAAAATGCTCCCCTAAAAATGTGCTGTCCTAAGCAGATCTTGCTTTGCTGCTACTTATAGCCAGCCTGATTCTTCTTGCCTGAAGGTTTATATAACCTTTTCCTCTCAATTGAACTAGTATTATACTAATCCATACATCAATAAAATGATTAACTTGATTACCAGTTCCTAATTCACAAAGGCTACTTGATCCCTTTTAAGTTCAATTGATGACTTACTGATTTCCACCTGTGTAGTCCAGGCATTTCAGCTCATTTTGATCTGATTCAAAATCTCAACAGTGTATCTTATATGATTCAAACTTGCTGATTGTTTAAAAAATAAGGGGAGTTCAAAGGACTGGATTGTAAAAATTCAAAAGCTGAAATTAAGTTAGATTCAACTATAGTGTTGAATTAGTTCAACTGTAATTATCACTCTTGGTTTATTTATCTGGCTATTTTCCAAGTTCACACTTTGCTACTTTTTGCAGCACATTTTATCATCTTTATATTTTTGTAAAATTAATTGCAAATTTTGCATATATAATATAAATACAATATTTTATATGCATATCTTTTTTAATTTAACATTTTCATAGTTTATTCTGTTTTTTAAATCCAATGTTCAATTTTGTTTTCAAATTTGATAAAATTATTTTACTTTTTCAGTTATTATTTTTCCTGAGCATTTGTAAATATATTTTTATTTTATAATGTTTTTATAATTTATCTAAGTTTGATAATATTTATCTTACAGTTCAAGCTAGCATTAATCAAAAGTGGAAAAACATACAAACTTAGAAGCACTTTCGACTTTATTAAGTCATCTTCAGCTACATTTTACATATAAAAGATCGTAGAACATAAAAACGCTAAATAGAACATTTCAAAGTTTAAAATATACAAATGATGAAATAAAATACAATGAACATTAATTAAAATTAAGAAGTAATAAAAGTTAACATGCTTATAAATTAACTTCGAAATGTTCTATTTAGCGTTCTTATGTTCTACGATCTTTTATATGTAAAATTTAGCTGAAGATGACTTAATAAAGTCGAAAGCACTTCTAAGTTTGTATGTTTTTCCACTTTTGATTAGTGCTAGCTTGAACTGCAAGATAATTCATCTAAGTGGAAGTTCTCTTTTTAATGTTGATAATATTTGTCGTAAACTTTTGTTTGAAAGGATAAATAAATAAATATTGGTAAATTTTGAAAATGAAATATTAGATTTAGATAACATAATAATGCTAACAATTTATATATAAAAAAAGATAAAATAATAATGATTGGGACAAAAATAAAACTATGAATTTCTTAAATCCAATAAATTCAAAAGTCAATATGTTATTCCATTCCTTTTTTTGGTAAAACTGTCTGAAAATGAATATTTATTTGAAAATACTTATTAATAACAACAAAAACAACTAATAATAAATTATTGGTTGTAATCTAGCAATTATTTTTTGTAAATAAAACTTATTTCTCTAAACATTTTATAATAATTGTTAAACAAGTTGTTTTTGAAGAATTTAAATTGAAGATTTCCCATCATTATGGATCCTGGTAAGGAGGAATTTAAGCCAATGTACAGACTATTGGATTAAACATCAAATTTATATTCAGTTTTCACATTGGAATTGGTGAATATGCATCTCTAATATTAGGAAAACCTTATCAGTCATCTATATTATATAGACAAATATAATACAGAATTTTAAATAATTTTTAAACTGTTACCAACCAAAACTTATTAATAAATAATTACAAATGATATTTATATTAAATCTCCAGAGGACACATCTCAGCAAGGCATGAACTGTCCAATATATATGAGATAAATAATCTATACAAGTCAACCCCAATTTACGCAATCTCATGTATGAAACATCAATTTTACAGTATTCAATTTTTACAAGCAAATACAATTTATACTAAAATTTAATCTAGCACTGATTTTACAAGAGATTCACATCAAGCAACAATTTCAAATTTGGCTCAGAGATTCTTTGTTAATGAGAAGTAATAAATAAAGAGCAGAAAAGATAACAGACATTTTATAAGTGTTTTTCATAAAACAGCTCCAAATTTTAAAGTATTTTATATACAATAGAACATCGATATCTCGAATCTCATGGGAACAAAAAAAAATTTGATATAAAGAGTTTTTGTGATATCAAGGTTCAATTATAAATAAAGTTTTTTTATGTCAATAATACATGCTGTAGTTTTTAATACTGTATAAGATACTTTTTGAACGGAGCAGGCGTGTCTAGCATAGCTAGGCGTTGGAGCGCTAAAGGTTAATACTGTATAAGATACTTTTTGATTGAAAATTAGTGTCTAAATATGCCTGCATCTTATAAACTAAAGGTTGAAAATATCACTGAATAAACACGATCATATCAATAAACACCTATCAACACTTAGAAGTGAAACTTAGAAAATGAAACTACTGTAGGCATGTTCAATATTCCAAGCATGCATAAAAAAGTTTCTGTTCCTGTTATCAGTACACATTTATGTTCTTTTGTTAAATTTAAATCCTTTGTTTAGACTCAGAGCGAGGTAAAATTCGTAAGTATTTTTAATTTCTCTAGCACAAAAATTATAAATTAATTTGAGATAGCAAGAGTTTTGAAGAAAATACTTCAAGATAACTATTGAAATTATTGGGTTGTTGGAAAAGTCATGATGCATTTTTGTAACATGTGATTATTCATTTTTGGAAGCATTAGAGTTATTCACATCTATGTAAAGTTATTGTCATTTAACAGCTGATAGTTTTAGCTTCATTTAAAAAAAATTGATCCATTTTTTTATTTTTTTACAAATTTTATTATGCCATTTAACAGCTGATAGTTTTAGCTTCATTTAAAAAAAATTGAACCATTTTTTTATTTTTTACAAATTTTATAACACGTTGAAGATGGAAGACCAAACTTTGCATTTTCACCATATTTTATTGTTTTACTTCTGTAAAGGGAAAAACGTGTGAAAGGGAAAAACGCATGTCAAGCTTGTGAAAAGTTGCATAAAGTTTACAGTGACAATGCTCTACTGTCAACAATAGTTCACAAAATTCTGTGCTGGTGACTTTGACCTCAACCAACGCTCCTTAGTCAGGAAGGCCAACTAAAGTTAATGACAATAAAATAAAGACATTAATTAAGTCAAACCATTGTTACATGACACGAGAGATTGCAGAAACATTGAACATCCATCATTCAACCGTTCATGTCCATCTGAAGAAGCTGGGATACAAAGCAAGCTCAATATTTGGGTTCCTTGTGAACTTGAAAAAGTTCATTTGACGGCACGCATAAACATCTGTGACATGCTCAATAAACGTGAGGAAAATGATCCTTTTTTGAAGCGATTGATAACTGTTAATGAGAAATGGATTGTTTACAACAATGTGGTGCACAAACAGTCTTGGTCCTGGTGTGATGATCTATCTCAAATGACATTAAAAGCAGACATTCATCAGAGGAAGAGTATGCTCTCATTATGGTGGGATTTTAAAGGTGTCGTGTTTTTTGAGATTCTACCAAGGAACCAAACAATCAATCCAGAAGTGTACTGTCAGCAATCGAACATTTGGACGAATCCGTCATCCAGAAACGTCCAGAGCTCATTAATTATAAAGGAGTTGTGTTCCATCATAATAATGCAAGACCACACACAAGTTTAATCAACTGCCAAAAATTATTGGAGCTTGGATGGGATATGTTGCCACTCCTACCATATTTGCCTGACCTTGTGCCATCAGACTTCCATTTGTTTCGCTCTCTTCAAAACTCCTTGTGCGTTATGTCGTTCAATTCAGATGAGACTAAATCTGCACCTTGTTCAGTTTTTCGCCACTAAAGAGAGGTCCTTCTATGAACAAGGAATTATGAAGCTTCTTGAAAGATAGCAAAAGGTTATCAAACAAAATGTGCAATATATCCTTGATTGATCTTTGTTCTTTATATAAATAAATACACTTTTAAAAACAGAAAAAAATGCTGTTGAAAATATTGAACCTTAACCTTTGGATTCCAGGCAGTTCTCTAGTTGATGATAAACTTTCATAGAAAAAAATGCATCATGACTTTTCCAACAACCCAATACATTGGTTTAATGCCAAAAGTGCATGGGAAAAAAATTTTTTCCACATATCAAGGGCTTCAAGATAGAGAGGTTTGAGATAACAAGGTTACACTGTATATATATTTATTTAAAATCTAAAATGCTGTTTTATTCTACATATGTGACATATTCTGCAAAATTTCAATATAAAACAGAGCCAGCCAGATTTGTCATGTGAAACGAAATGGTTTCAACTTTTCATCCAGAAAAACCAGAATTGAATCTGGGTCTCAATCTTCAAAAATTTTACAAGGGAATCAGTTCAGCTATTGGTTTTCCACAATCTAATTCACCTCTTCAGTGTCAAACAAATTGGTGGCATGATACAGCATTTTACCGTACAATCTGAAGTTTTGGATTTAATTCTGGATCTCAGATCAATATTTTTCTCAGGAGGAGCCCTGGCTCATTGAACTAATCCTTCAACTGATGCCCTGCCTTACTATAAGGATGGGTGGCCCATACTTGGTATTGGTAGGCTTCATCAGTTTGAGGGAATATAGGTGAAAAATAGAATGTTAATTTTTGTTAGGTCACCTTATTATACATGGATATACTTACTGTATCTGGCAGCAGCCACTTTTAGAGCCAATCATAAGCTGACCAATACCCATGATGAGATCAATCAGAAGGTTAAAGATTGGAATTTAATGGATCAGACCCAATACCCTCCAAAAAATATGGAAGTGTGGGCTCCGAATTTGAGCCTGGATCTTCAAGATACTATGAAGGTGTGTGTTTTACTATGAAGGCCTGGTTGATTGTAGTAGGATGGAAAGCAGTATAAAACAAAGAGAGAGAAGAGCATATTATATCAATGATTTTTGATAATGTTCTGAATGAATTATTACAACTATTATTTTCATCCAAAAATATTTTATTGGAATTAAACTTTTAGCTTTTATAACTTTAATTATGGACATATTTTTCTTTCATTCTAATTTTTACACTGCTTTTCAATCAGAAATTATTAAACAATAAGACTGTTCCAGGCCAATCATGGCCTACCCATAATATGATTGAGTTGGCCAACAGATCTTCAAGGTGAAAAGTAGAAGATGGGACTTGAAATTGAATCCATATTCTTCAGATTATAAAAGGCTGCTTAACTATGAGGTGTGCTTGCTTTTATGCCATGACAGATATATTTATTATGGGTGTTCTTTAAGAAGACTGCCTTTATTAGGTTGCATTATGAAAATTAATGCTAATTACTCATGTAATTTTGCCATCATCCATGTAATAGATGGTATGTCAGGATATTTCAATGAAAAATAAGTGACATTTTAGGGGTTCAGGAACACACTGCAATTTTTTCTATTTAAGTCAATGGTAATTTAGTTTTCCATTAAGAAGAATTCAATTTATAAGCACTTTCAAAAACACATTAATCTGATAAACTGAGACTGACCTATATTAACATTTTATTAAATAAGCATGAAATAAGGAAATATGAAAAACAAAAAAAAAAAGCTATACTGAATTTACTCTAATATTACTTACAGGAATTCAAATCTACACTCAATATATATTGCTGTAAAGATTATTATGAATTTTCACATTATACTTGAATATAATGTGAAAACTCATAATAACTTTGATACTGGTTGATGATAATCTGCATCAGAGTAAACCAAGATCAGCTACAAATGTTCTGACATATCCATGATAGTAAAAATAACCAGATGTTGATATCAACTGTTTATGATATTATTAATTAACAATTAGCTAACAATACTGTAAACATCAGTCTTAGTTTACCCTGATGTAAGTTATCATTATCAATCAATATGTTCAAATATAATGTGAAAATTTGTTATAACTTTTACAAAGACATATATTTGATGTATGGCTAGGTTTAATTGCCTGTAAGTAATATTCAGTATAATCTTTATCTTTATTTTTTTCATATTACCTTATTTTATGCTTATTTAATAAAAAGTTAATATAGATTATGTGTATCAATATTGTCACAAAATTCAAGCCTTGCTGAAATTTACCTTCTAAAGATTTAATGTAAATATCATTTACATAAATATTTATCAATAACTTTTAATTAGTAACAGTTCAAAAATATACTTATATTCTGTATTATATTGTTATAAACTATAGACAAATTGATTAGGTTTTTCTTAATATTGAAAAATATGAGAGGCATATTTGCTACTCTAATGGAACTTGAATTAAAATTTTGATCTTTAACACAGTACCTTCTACTTCAGCTCAAATTTATTTCTATAAAAGTCCATAATAATGGGAAATCCTTACTTTTAGAGATTTCAAAAACAACTTACTAATTATGCAACCATCTTCCATCATTTTACTTACTAATAATTATTGCTCTTATATTCTATTTTACCTTCCAGGTTTATTTGTATATTTTTGTAATCTGGCTTTTACTTCATCATATGTAAGGAATGCAACATAGCCTGGATGAGTTACTGCTAAAATTTGCCAATTTCGTAATAACGTTGACCATGGTTGGAACAGCCTAACAAATATATTATTAAATCAAATGAATTTCATCAGATTGAGTTTTATTAAACTGTCATTACTAATAAATTGAATTTCTATAATTAATAAACATATAATATGAAGATTAATATGATATGGAATATATTATTATTAGTAAACAAACTATATATTAAATAAAAATATCATAAAAATGTTCACAATAATAATAATAATATTTGGAATAGTTAAATAAATTCTATTTAAAGTTTATGTTGTTTATGCAAAGTAACAATTTAAACAATTTAATTTATTCAATAAACAATTAATTTTTTTAAATAAAATGAATTGATATAAATAATACATAAAAAGTTATAATAATATTTTAGCACATAACAAATTATATAAGTTCTATTAAGAGGATATTTTTTATTAATAAATATTAACATCCAAATTATAATATTTTCATCACAATGTCATTGTCAGTCAATATAATATACAAATATGAAATTATTTTATTCTATTACACAACTTAATTTGATAATATAACATATTAAAATTACAACTTTTAAAAAAGTGTTACATTACATTATCAAGAATTATTAATAAATTTTTACAGAATACATGTGCTCCTGTAGTCACATACTTAATTTGTAAGTAATTTTTGTTCATAACTAAGATATTGCTGTTATTTTGCCTCCAAAAAACTGAAATAATCCACATATATCACAATTCTGGATTATAAAATTACATAAAATCAAGCCAATTACCACGAAATAATTATATTTATTAGTAAAAATGTTTTCAATCTTGTTCTTAGGTCAGCATCAGTTTCAGAACAGAATATTATACATATGTTCTAATACCTCAAATTTGAATTTTATACACTCTTTCCCTACACGACGCTCTTCCGATCTGCTTTGTTAGTCTACTGTTTTACTGAATTATAATTTTTGTTAAAAATTCCTAAGTTTCTCACTTTAAAAAAATAAAAATAAATATTAATTTATAAAGAAAATAACTTACTTTGTGGAAGCTGAAGTCCACTAAAATCTAATTGGAGAGGAAGACCTATAAAAAAAAGTTTATTTTATAAATGCTATTAATAAAATATATTTATGAAAAATATATGATGTGTAATGATAGTGTGTTTCAGAAATAATATTTATTAAAAATTAAATACATGTAGCTTTGACTTTATAAGCTAGTTTGGTCATGGAAACTGTAAAGAACTCATAAACTAAGAATCAATTTCTCATAGACATAATGTTAAAATCAGGGATTCTGTTTTCAACAATGCAATTTGACCACAACAAAATTAAGTAAAGGCCAACAAAATCAATAGTTTACGATTAAATAATGATTTATTTATCTAAAGAAATAAAAATATAGCCTTTAAATCAAACAAACTATAATAATAAAGAAATTATAGATAATTTCTTTATTATTATAGTTTGTTTGATTTATTATTATAGTTATTACAATTTGAAAATTGCAGGAACCATATAAAAAACAATATATAAAAATAAATTATATGGTAATATATTTGCGATATTAATTAATAAATAATAAAATATATATATACAGGTATCTCTCCCACAGTATAACATGGCTTCCTACAACATGATTTCACTCTAACATGATTTGAAAAATGCAGAAATCCTCACATAACACAGTACTTCTACAACACGATTCTTACTTAATACATTTAAAAAATTACGTTTACTCTCTTACAACAGAAAACATTTTCATTAATTTTTGTAAATCCACACAATGGACACACAAAATGAAATCATTGGGAAATATTTTGCTAAAATTAATCATAAATACAATTTTGCTAGTTTGCCATGAGAGGGATGATATGCAGTCTATTTTTGATTTGAATTTGAAATTGAGTTAATTGGCAACAATTAAATATTTTGTGATCCAAATGTTTAGTTCTTGAATAAAAAAGTTTTTGTTCTTCAACAGAGGAACGTGAAAGAGAAGAAAAACTCTTATTCATAAATTTTTTTCAGTATTATGTTAAGGAACGATTGTTTTCTAGAGAGTTGTAGCAAGTTAGATTACAGATTTTGTAGAGAAGAAGATACACCTTAAATAGAATTAATTGAATTAATTTTAAAATTGAGTTAATTGGGGACCATTGAATATTTTGTGTTCACAACATACAGTTCTTGGATGAAAAATAAGTTTTTAATCTTCAATAGAGGAATATGGGAGAGAAGAAAAATTTTTTATTTATAAATTTTTTTTGGATATATGTTAAGGAACAATTGTTTTATAGTGGGTTAGATTACAGATTTTGTAAAGAGAGCAATCTAGCGGATTGTAGCAGGTTAATTACAAATTTTGTAAAGAGAGCAGAATTACACAAACTTTAAATGCAGAAAAAAGTTCAGAAAGTGAAGTTGATATCGTTAAAGAAAAAAACACTCATTTTAACGAAACAGCAGTAAGGAAAATATAAGTATTAAATGAATGTTATATAGGTTGTATACTTTTTCTTTCCTTTGTTTTACATATATTTTTTTTTTTTAGGGTCTTACTGTTATATTTTTTCTTTCTTTGTTTCATGTTATTAATATTCTTAATAAAAAATTAAGCTTCTTAAAAGAAACTAAAGAAAGTTATTTATTTTTAATTGGCTTTGGAATGTAATCTCCTTTTTGTATTGGCTCCAGGTCTCATATAACACAGTTTCACACAAACAGTGATTTTTAGGAATCTATCTCTACTGTGTTATAGGAAGGATACCTATGTATGTATACATATAGTACATATATATTGTAGTAGTATATCACAAGTTTAAAGTTACAACATTAGTCTTACATTTAAAACATTATTATTTAGATAAATAATTATTGTCAAAATTATACTGCATACTATAGTACAACTGGCTATATATAGCATTTATACAAAATTAACAGTATTTTAAAGAATTAATTTATGATATAACATAATATAATTGTATCATACAACAAGTCCATCAAACTAACAATCCCTATTCATGTTGAAGTGTCAAATATGTATGGTCCATGATAAGTGAAATCACTCATGTAAGTTAATTACTTCAGTTTGTCTTAAATTTTCTAGAATCTGTAATATCTCTGTCCTGTTCCGCTGTATCTTAGCCTTCTTTATCATCACAGCTTTCTACCATTTTTATATTTAAATTATTTTCAATCATTCTTATTGCAAGTGCTGTATCTGTATTTCCATCACATACATTTTTTCTATGTTCTGCCAATCTTGCACTTAAATTATGTGATATGAAATCTACATACATTTTTTGTTGTAAAGTGTGACTGTATAAAAGTATTTGGTATTTCTCCATATTTTCTCAATTATGATATTAGCAGATGATCATTCCTCAGCAGTTAGAATCATATATATTAATAGTCAAACATGATTGGCTGACTGGATGTCCCTTTTTCAGTTGAACCACTGTACCGATTTCTATAAGTATGGTATCATTAGAAAGGTCTAATTTTTGGATGTCTGCGACAGCCAAAATTATTTGTTGTTATTAATAATTTACAAAGAATAAAAATTAAATTGAAATTGTAGTTCCTCTAAAAAGACAAAGTCCTCGGATGGCACTGTAACATAATAATGGATGCCATTTTACGATTCCCTCAATGATGTTGGGATTCCTTATATGAGTTAGGATGTGTATTTCGTAGTTATATACAGTATTATTAAATTAAATCACACTATTATATTTCCACTCATTTATATGAGCAGGTAATTTCTAGTATGGAATTATTCCTCTTAAATGCAATCTTTTTATTTGATATTTTCTCTAACTTATTCCTATGTTGATAGAAAGGTGTGAAGTATGTCATGTTATTGAAACTATCATAATTCGTGCTGTCATTTATTAAGATTTTTTACTCTACAAAAATTTAGATTTCTTCCTGTTTTATGTAATATCTTCAACATTTCCTGCCTATGTGTAACCATTTTTGGCTCCCTGTTCTAGAATAAGATTTATTTCACCATCTCTTTTCTTCTCATTCTTAAGATTACAACATCCTAATCTCTCTTCTGTCAAGCATATACATACTATTCCAACATAAAGAAGAGATATGATGTAATAAATCTTATTCTTCATGTTTTACAATTCAAATTTAAAGTATTAGAACATATATGTACAATATTTCATTCTGAAACTGATGCTGGCCTAAGAATAAAATCAAAAGCATGTTGTGGCTGGCTTTGAATTTCTCAAACCATCCCACACTTGCATGAACCCTTCCACTTTTAACAGACTAGCAAAGTCTTCAGCTTTTTCACATAGCATTGCATTGTTTACAGAAATTTTGCTGTTCTGTCTTCTGCATGATTCAAACCACTTTAAAAGAGCTGCTTCAACATCCTATATGATGACTAAAGCAAGTACCTAAACCTACAATGTAGTGCCAGTAAGTAGTAAGTGAAAGGGAGCTAAGATAACGTTAGTAAAAAGAGCGGGTAAGATGGCAAGATGTTAGTAAGAAACAGTTAGTATATTAGGAAACTAAATTTAGGGAACATGTGTTAGTAAGAAACCTATAACTATGTTAGTAATACAAAATTTTTTTTTATTTTTTTATTTTTTATTTAATTTTTTAATTTTTTTTATTTAATTTTTTTTATTTTTTTAATTTGTAAGAAAATGTTAGTGTATTAGTGTTAGAAAAGTAAAGAAACAGAAACAGCAGGAAACACTAAGAAATAAACCAGGAACCCGACTTGAGTAAAAGTCATTAAAGTAATAGGTGAAAACATCCTGAAACCTTGATGGAAGGACAAGGGAAACACTACGAAACAAGGAGAAAGTTTGTTTCGTAGTGTTTCCCTTGTCCTTCCATCAAGGTTTCAAGATGTTTTCATCTATTACTTTAATGACTTTTACTCAAGTCGGGTTCCTGGTTTATTTCTTAGTGTTTCCTGCTGTTTCTGGCTGTTTCCTGCTTCAACATCAGGGAAAGCATGTTTTTAGTCTCTTATATTTGAATCAATACTTGACTCATGTTTTTCAGAATCATATCCTTATTCTTCAAATGGTAGACCAGCGAGCATATTGGATGGAATATCATATTTCTCCATTAGATCTTTTTCTTTAATATATTTAAATATAGAAGCGATTTATATGATCAATCTATTGGAATACTATTATTCCACATCCATTTCTTAAACTACAGATTTTTTTATCACTATTGTTCAGTGAGTGTTTGATTCATTCCCGGAGCACTGACAGGGCACTGTGAACAATAGTGATAAAAAATCTGTAGTTTAAGAAATGGATGTGGAATAATAGTATTCCAATAGGTTGCTTTTTCTTTGAAGTTTGGATTTCTTTTAAACATCTCTGATTAAAATCACTTTTTGCTTCAAATTAAGAATGCTTAATTTTCTCTTAGATATCTTAACCATTGATTTTTAATCATTCCAAATGTGTCACAACAGTTACTTTCCATTTTGACAAATAATTCAAATTTGAGGTGGCTACATAGATTTTAATAATTTGAATTTTCCTGATAAAACATGAAATTCCAAGAATTTGATGAGGGAAAATTTAACTTAAATGATGTCCACTTTGACTTAGGAATAAAGTTTAACATTAATTTATACAGTACCAGACTGGTGTGAAGTCATTGACAGAGTGTCCATCTGTAGTCAGGATCCACACTTTTATTTATTTTTGCTCAAGTTAGGGACTAGCACTTTCATACCTGACCAATGTGTTCATTGTCATTTGTTGACAGATCTCCCCAGGACCAGAGCCAATATAAAAGTCTGACAAAACATAATAGCACAAAAAATATCATATTAGCAGAAATCAAATAAAGTTAATGTCCTTTTTAAACATGTTGATCATTAAACATAAACAGTATATTATTAACTCTGTAAAAAATATGAAGATTGCAGAATAACTACTCAATTTATGATGAACTTGAGTAGACATTACAAACTTTTTTTTGCTTGAAAGCAATTATGATGAGGTTAATATAATGATAATGGAGATTACAATCAAGTAATGATGTTATGAAAAAGACAAGGATGGAATGATGCATGGATTGAGTTGAGCTGTCTTTTATATTGTGTTCAAATGTTGTTGTCATCTGTAATTGGTCAATTGCAGTTTTGCACAACTTTGTGTGCTTTAATCACCAGAGGGCACACAGTCATGCTGTTCCATACTCGACTTTTTCCTTCACCAGTGCATCTTTCATAAACAATTTTCTTTCAGAATTATAGGTATATAAAAATAAACTTTTTTCATCATAATGAACTTCAAGTGCATTACACTGAGAGTGCATAAAAAGTATGACACAAGCAAATATTCAAGTTATCAAACTTCAACTTATCACAAATTCAGTATTAATAAAAATACAATTACTAATAATATCAAGAAGTAATGTTTTCAGCTTTCTAGGGCCCTTCTAAAAGAATGTATATGGCTAAGGAGGGCCATAGAAGGCTGAAAATGTTATTGCCAGGTATTATTATAATTCTTAATATTCCTGTCTAAAAGGCTTGTTGAATCATTTATACAAGCTCTTCCACAGGCTGCCCATCCCTGCGGAGGGGTCAGCCGGATTGTGAAGGACGGGGATCGACGGGCCGGGCCCGGACCCCATGAAAGAAAAGTTGGAGGTGTGGGACCCGGATTTGAACCCGGATTCTCTAGAGTGGTAAGCCACAGCTTTATCACATGGTCATCCGGCCCTGAAATTAAAGATTTAAAGATTTGGATTCCTAATTGCGTCAAAAATATTTCCGAATTAAGAGAATTTTCATCCGAAAAGCTTTGAACTACACAGGTATCGGGAATGATATTCTAGGCAATAGAATCCCAGATTTTCTTATTAATGGAATTTTCGGATTAAAAGAGACAGCTTTAAGGGAATTTAACATTAGATTTCTTGGCTTGTAAGATTTAAAAAACAATATTCTTACATGAAAATAATTTTTTTTACTAATTTTCGTAAAAAATATTTTGCGTATTTTTGTCATTCTGTCAATCCATCCGCAACATGCAGTATCTCGAAAACATAACATTGAATAATATTCAAAATTTAGGGATTCGTTTTATCAGCAAATTATTGGCTTATTAATATTGAAATTCTCATAAGTTATGCTATGCGATCCTATTACATGATGGAAAAGTATTCGAAATTTTAAAATGTCTTTGAAAGTAATGAAAATTAACATTTTAATTACTTATCTTTCAAAGTCTGGCATGAATGAATGATGTGCATTAATTTTGGGATATTTAAGATATGTTAAAAGATATGCCCTACAATATATCTTTCGTACACAGATTTCTATATACATAGATGGCCTGCTCATTGTTTAAAAGTGAAACATTACTGGTGGGCTCAGTGGTGGGCTACTTTTTAGATCAAATATGCCAATGATAGTCTTATTGATACATTGTAATTTAACATTTAATTCATTCAAATTTAGGCATAATGTCTGCCGAAAACATTAATTTTGAGGTCCATTCAGTATATATATATATTCCTATAACAAATTATCTGGCACGTTAGTATATTAGAAATATAACTTTTTAAATTTTTGGCACGCCAGCAGAAAAAGGTTCGCCACCCCTGTTCTAGGCAATAGAATCACAGATTTTCTTAATGGAATTTTCGGATTAAAAGAGACAGCTTTAAGAGAATTTCACATTATTAGATTTCTTGGCTTGTAAGATTTAAAAAACTGAATATTCTTACATGAAAATAATTTTTTTTACTAATTTTCGTAAAAAATATTTTGCGTATTTTTGTCATTCTGTCAATCCATCCGCAACATGCGGTATCTCGAAAACGTAAGATTGAATAATATTCAAAATTTAGGGATTCGTTTTATCAGCAAATTATTAGCTTATTGATATTGAAATTCTCATAAGTTATGCGATCCTATTACGACGGAAAAGTATTCGAAATTTTAAAATGTCTTTGAAAGATTAACATTTTAATTACTTATCTTTCAAAGTTTGGCATGAATGAATGATGCGCATTAATTTTGGGATATTTAAGATATCATGTTAAAAGATATGCCCTACAATATATCTTTCGTAAGAGTTTCGAGAATTTATTTTCCGTAAATTTTTTTCATTTCATAATTATGTCTTAAAATGTTTTATTGCATCTTTATACTTTATAATGAAGTCTTCAGTTCTTGCTATTAATTTAAATATTTTACAAATATTTTAATTATCTATTTTATAAAAGTATCATTAATTGCTATTATTCATATTTCATTTTGATCGTTTTCATCATCATTTTTCATTGATTATTCTATTATTACAAATACGATTTTTCATTTTCGTCTCAATGAAATCCGGAAATGATGTAATTAACTATACAGTTGAAGGGACAAAGCTTTAAATCATCAGTAAACAAGAAAAAGTTAACATATCATCACAGAAGTTTTTGCGTCGAATTTTTCTAAATAAAATTGCAGATAAATAAAAATTACACTGGGTATTATTTATAAATGATAAAAAAATATCAATTTGATCATTAAAATTGACTGCTATTGAAAAGAAAATTCAAATTTTAGTAGAAAATGAGTAATGTAGTGTATTGCGATTCTTCACTAAGTCCTAGGAAATAAAAAAAAAATGAAAATTACAACTTTTTTTTAATTAAAAATTTATATTATGCAAAAAAATATGTCAAATTCTAATGCGAATTGATTATTATTTATAGATAAATGAAGGAACTTGTTTTTAATTGATAAAGGTCTCAAGGAAATCCGGAAATGATGTAATTAACTATACAGTTGAAGGGACAAAGCTTTACATCAGTAAACAAGAAAAAGTTAACATTATATCATCACAGAAGTTTTTGCGTCGAATTTTTGTAAATAAAATTGCAGATAAATAAAAATTATACTGGGTATTATTTATAAATGATAAAAAAATAAATTTGATCATTAAAATTGATGATTATTAAAATTTGCTAGATATCGTTAGAAGCCATTAGAGAACAACTATTCTCTTGTAGGGAATATTCGTAATAATTTTTTAGCTGAAAATTTGCTAGATATCGTTAGAAGCCATTAGAGAACAACTATTCTCTTGTAGGGAATATCAGCTAAAAAATTACGAATATTTCATTAATAGCTTTATTTGACAGTTTTACATTGAAATAAATCTATTAATGAAAGAAGCGTATGTATTTTAACCCTTTAAAGTTAGCCAATCACCATCGGGTACACAAAGCATCACGATGCGTCGCGTTGCCAAAACGCGTCGCATTGCATCGCTCTCCTAATTACTACCGGGTAATAAGGCGACGAGCGATGCAATGCGACGCATCGTGATGCTTTGTGTACTCGGTGGTGATTGGCTAGCTTTAAAGGGTTAATGTATATAAATTCGAGAAGATAAAATTCCTATTCTGCACAACACGTACTGTATATTGATATCAGTGCGGAAGGATGCACTGTATATGATTTCTGTAAATAAACGAAGCGCAAAGTACAACTCTATTTGCAATCACAGTATAAACACACATGAAAATGAGTGATTAAATGATTAATATTAATTTTTTTTAAAATATGGTACAGTATATTATTTTTAATTTTTATACTGTATATATTGTTAACGAATATCCATTATAGTATATAATAAAGTTCAAACACGAATTAGTGTATTTAGATGCAAAACAAAAATGCATAATTTCTTTTTTTTTATCAGTTTTTAAAAATTTGGCATTTTTTATGCGATTGATTCGTCGAATTAATGATATAACTGGTGTAACAAGCGGAGGGAAAAATTGTGCAACGAGTTCTTGAAACTTGAGAACTTGTCGAACTACGGTAAATTTAACAATAAAAATTTGATATTTTTTTCTATTTTAACATCCGGATGTGAAACTGTTTTTAAAATATACAATTAAAATTATTTTTGCAGTCATTTCGACTGTTTACTCTTAAAATAAGACACGGATATATTAAAATGCAGCAAATCCAATGTTTATTTTTATAAAATGGCCATTAGAATTTAAGTACAGATATATTAAAAAATCCGTACACGAGAGAGACTAATTTCAGAATACAGTAATAAAAAAAAATGCTTTTTTAAGCAAAATTTGACTTTGGTTCCATTTTAACTCTCCAGAGTTTCCTTGTCGAACATGTATTCTCCGAGACCTGTACCAACTCGTTTCAGATTGGTTACGTGATCTCCAAGTTTTTTGATTGCATCGACTTGCTCTTGAAGATATTCGGTTTCCAAGAAGTCACACATCTGTTAAAAATTTTAATTAGATTCTTGCTAACGGAACATTTGGAAAAAAAAGAAGATGGCGTTTTTCTTACCTGGGGATCGTTGCAATCGGTGGCAATCTTGTGCAAATCGAGTAGAGCTTGATTAACAGTTTTCTCGAGTTTCAAAGCTACGTTCATGGCAGCTAAAGCATTTCCCCATTCGTCTGAAACGGGTTTCTTAAAAGAAATATGTTTTTTTATTAATTTTTACGTTCTTCGAATAAACTATAATTTTCACGAATGATATCAATACCTGGATATCCTGAAGGATGATACGGCCACCACGCTTATTCTGGTACTTCATAAATTTTTCTGCGTGTTCTCTCTCTTCATCGCTGCATTTTTTGAAGAAATTGTAACATCCTTGCAAGGCTACATCATCTCTATCGAAGTGGTAAGCCTGGAAAGAAAAATGATTAGTCACTTAAAAACCCGAACTCATTTTTTAGAATCATTTAACTATATTCAAAGTGTTGACAAAATTATTATTTTAAGCACTAACAATGTCGTTCTATATTTTATAAAAATCACTGCAATAGCTCAAACGATGTTTTTTGTTGAAATTTTTTAAAAATGACGCTATGATCACATTGATATATTTCTTCCAAAAATTTCTTCATAAGGAGATAAATTTTGATATAGGAATGAAATGATGGAATTGGAATTAAATATTTTAATGCGATTTTTTATATATTCATATTACACTTAATCAGAACCAGCATTGATGTGATGCAGCATTACTTAATGATTGATCTAATTAAAAAAGAAAATGTAGAACTTGCGAGCATATTTTGAGAAAATGACTCCAAATTTGTGTGTTGCAAATATTAAATAGTGTTTAACTATATACTCTAAATCAATAAAATTTCATTTATATAATAAATTTATTGAATGTTAGCGTGGATTATAAAATCCTGGATTGCTCCAGATTACAACATTCATTAATCTGCCAATTAGTCCGAATTAAAGACGTTTTATTGCAGCACTTAATTGATCTCTTAAGTTTTAACTGCTAGAAAAACAAACATTAACTGTTTGAACATAAAAAAATACACATATTGCAGGTTATAATGTGTCCTTCCAGAATGGAATGAGTCATTGCTGTTTCTAAGAGCAACAGCTTAGCTTTACAACATTCTGCAAATATTTGGAATAGCGAAATTATGTATTATATCCATGACAACTTTTAAGAGTGAAAATATTTTTGCTTGCGCTCTAGATTTTTGCAAGGAGCAAGCATTAATTGCTACTAAATGTTCTTGGTTTCTGTTTAAACAACCGTGCAAACTTGTGCTTGTTAACCACCCGTGCAAGAAGTACTTATGTCATCAGTTCTAAAATTGTTCAAGTTGTGAACTGCGCTTGAAAGACTCGAATGTCGTATAATCGTTTCTAATTTGCCTAACATTTGAATGCGCGATTTTATTTAAAATTTAAAATGATGTTCTTTAACATCAGTTTACTTTCCGCATAAGAGATAAAATAAAAAAAAAAAACGAAAAATTAATCAGTTTTGTATATTTTCTTTCGTTTTTGCATACATATTCTTTAGATGAACGGAAAAAAATTGAAAAATTACGCGCGCTAGTTATTATACGCGACACGATTATCGCTTCTGAAATTTTGTCGCGATTCTCACATGACAATTTGTTGAAAATTTAATGGCGATTTATAAATCATTATTTGTACAGATTTGTTTGTTTTTTCCTAATCAAGAAATGGAAGATATGATTTTATATATAGTAATGAAAGTAAAAATATTGATTATATAAAATCGCGCGATATTAAAACGTGATAAGCGATATGCAAAGTACACGTTTCTCTTATTTGAATAATTTAATTCAAGAAAAATTAAATGCAGTACTTTTGATACAAAAACACAATGGAAATTTATTCAATAATGTATTTATGTTTGTTTCAAGCAAGGTTATGCTAAAACAAGATCTTCCAAGGTTGGCTTGTCCGGATAAAAAAAAAACTTACGAAACCAACTAAAATATTTATTTTCGATTGAATTAAATCTGTAAATTTATTTATCAAAAGTTCCGTTTAGATAGTTTTCCAGAAGTATTAAGAGTTAAATTCTTGTTTAAAATATTAAAGACAAAAATAAATATATAGAATATTAGAATCAACTTGCGACGGAAGAAAACGGATTAAAACGGCGATATCGTAGAATGCTATCGTGAAGCTGAATCGATTAATGTCATTTTAACGATATTGTTAAACTGCAGTTAATCGATAGCACTATATTAATCGTTAAATTGTGTTAATCGAAACGACGTAGAAGAATAGTGAGCGATTTCGAATTTTAAAGCAAAATTTAAAGCAGTATTAATTTATTAATTAAAGGAAAGATCGTGTCACGCATTTAAGAGAAAACTATAAACCTACATAAGAATTTAGCCCAATTACAAGTTGGATTATATTAAAAATGGAACAGGGCGGAGAAATGTGCATTAGAATTATCAGAGTTTTCGGAGAATAGGTTATAAAAGTGGGAAAAATCATGTTTAAAAGGTCACATTACCAGTCAAATGGCCGAACTTAAAAATTCCCTAAAATATGTACTTCAAATCTGAACGTTCGTCGTTAAGCTAATTTGAAGAAATTTTTTTTCACATTTCTTGCATTCTAAAAAAGTTAGACTATTGAAACGTGCACAATTTTACGCTCTGTTCCATTTTCTAAGAAAAAAAACCAGACTTGTAACATGACAAAGGTCAAGACAGTAAGTCATGCCGTATACCATACAACACGGGTAACTTCTGCACTGCGTAGAATCGCTTTAAGACCTGAAACGATTAACAGTAACGCAAAAATCATTGCAAATTTAACTTACAATCGATAGATAGACGTAACTGGCATACAATTCCAAGTTGATTTGCTTGTTGATACCTTTTTCGCATTCGGCGTGGAAGTTCTGTCGTACTTGACTCTCTGCCATTTTGTTTACGATTTTTGTTTCTATAGAAATACTGTTAAGTTAAAAAACGTAATTTGAAGGATTTTGATTCGTGGAGGTGCTCGTTCAATCACTGTTGAAGCAAAACACCAACCAACTGATGACGACAGCTCGTTCGCTCGCTTATTTATAGTTAATATCGGCTGTTCCGTTGAATGTCGCACACCCTACCGTTAAAATAATCAAAAATTAGAATTAAGCAAATTTCTCGATCGTTAATAATTTTTTATTAACACGAATTAAAGTGACATAAATAAAATATAAAAAATTACGAGATATTTTTAGTAATAAATAATTAATTTGGTTGTCATGTGATCGTACCTAAATGGAACAGCAAATTAATGTTTACGTACGTATCGATGATGTCATCGTAATCTGACGACAGCAGTTGCAATCGTTTGTTTATTGGAAAAGAATTATTAATAAATAATAAAAAATGGATAATTTTATGTCGGGATTATAAAATTAAATTTATTTTTTGTTTATTTACATTTAATAAACTTGATTTTGTTTGCAATAATGTCTACAAGTTTATCGTTTATATATTTTTTAAAGAATTTCGATGCGAATTTAATGTTTTACATTGCTAAATTTTATTATAGCATCATAAAATACTATTAAAAAAATATATTTTAATGATTAATCAGGCAGAAAATCATCACGTGAGGCGTATATCATTTTTTTTTTAAACAGGAACAGTTCAGATAAATCGAATGGATCCAAAGAAGAAGAGAAAAAATTTTCAGTTGTAATTAATTAATCGAATTAATCGAATATTTAATTAAAAATCGAATGGGAATAATTGCTTAATTTAATTAAAGAAAACTGATACAACGCTGAATGCTTTAATAACAGCTCTTCTTTAGCGGGTCGAAGTCCGCGTTACATCAAAAATACGATCTCCAATCTGAAAATTTACGTACAAAGTACGTTCTGTGCATATTTACTGTATATAATGGAGTTTTCGATTTTATATAGATTATTATATATAAATTTTTACATATTAAGTATTTTTTAACACTGACAAGTGAGCCAAAAGACATCCCGCACCCATTGCACAATTTCGAATTTCGAAGTAGCGGTAGTAAATTGAAATTAAAACTTGTTTTCTGCGATACTTTCGCTTTTATCTATTAATGTTTCCTTTTTGTTTAATCACGAAGTAGCATCAACTCAGAAATTTGACACAATATCGTGTTTTATACGCCGCTATTGATCTATAGAAGGTATTCAAATGTTTACGTTTAGCCAACACGTCTCCATCTTTTTTCATACAAAATTAGAGAATAAAAAATCCTACCATTCTAGTTTATCTTATGCCATACATGAATTATATTTTATTTTGTTTTAATCACGTTTTCTTCACGTAAAAATAAAAATAAAAAACTGTTTTTTATGTCTCGTTTCGATCTTATACAGCGCTTAAGAAATCTGTAAAGTGTATACAGTACTTCCTTTAAACAGAAATCCGGATGTACTCGGTTAATGTAAACATTCGCTATATATATAAATTAAAAAAACATCTTTAAAATATGTTTATTCAATAAAATAAAATATAAAAAAAAAATTCATCAGATACAATAATAATCTTATAACAACATTTCAAGGTTAAAAATAATATCTCCATGAAAAGTGATTCAGCACATTTACTTTTAAAGATGTTTGCAATCATTTGCTAGATTTTGCATATGTATCTACTTAAAAAAAAATTATTTAAGGTTATGAATATTTTTTAAATTGCCATTTTTTTTTTTTCTGTCTTTTGGTTAGTCATTTGTCTGGAAAAGAAGAAAGAATAGCATAACAATGAATGTTGTGGTAACAAGCTATTATGTAGCACTTTTGTCCGGTTTAAAACGTATCGAAGCAAATCGTGATTGTTCATTATTTCACGGCAAAAAAAAAGTGAAGAAATTTTAACGTTAAATTTATTGCTTTATGAATGACTTTTCATTATTACTATCATTAATTTAAATTATGAAATGTTATAATTGTATTCAGTTGATTAAGAAATTTCATTCATTCATTATTATTATTTAACCTGTAAATAAATATGCATGTGAGTATGATTCATGTATTTGGAGTCGTTAGAGCAATTCTTTCAAGGAAGTTGTTGGTAAAGTTTTCTGCTGAAGTTCCTATTGCAAAGAAAAAATACAGTATTTTAAAGTTTTTCTCGTCAGTTCCCTTAATAAAAATGTAATCTGGAAATAATTTTGTTTCAGTTGAAAGCATTGCAAATCTGCAACTTAAAAGTAATTTTAATTAATTAAAAATATATATACAAAACTTTTTTATGTTTAAGATATTAAATGCAGTAATTTTATATAAATTTTCGAATTCGATCGCACTATAAAATGATATAAGTTCATAAAAATTAATTGAATATGATAGAGGAACTGTAGCTAGTTGTTACTGGACAAGTTGCAACTTTCAGTTATAAAAATCTATTTAAAGTATTCATTTTAAAAGGGATAGTGGGCTGTGCTCATAGTTTTGGCCACTGGAATAATGAAGGAGGAGGAATTGAGAAGAATATCGGATAGTAAGAGAAAATATTAAAAAGAGGTGTGTTAATTCACACTAGAGGAATGATAGAGTCCTTTCGTCGCCTATTACGACATGCTGGTCAAATGGTGGATTAATTTTACTCCCACCCTCGGAGATATAAAAATAAAATGTAAGATTTTTTTATACACCGAATTAATAATTTAAAAGGTTACTGTGAGTCATATTAATAAACGGAAACATTTTGTAATCAGTAGTTTAATAAAATATAATTCGCTGTAGATAATTTTTATACATTTAAATATGAAAAATGTTTTCATATGAATTCATTTTTAATCTTGTGTATTATCATAAATATTTTGCAATTCTTTACTAAATTTGATATACTCATTACATTTTTTTCGTTGTTTAGATTTAAATTACTTTAAAGCATTGGCAATAAATCAGAGATTAGAGGGAGAATGATGAAAGTATGGACAGAGCGAGGCTCCAAAATTCATTATAGAAGGAGTTTAAGAGTGACAATCTTGTAGAATGGGAAACTGGAATAGTATTTATATAACAAACACAATGCTTTTTTTCAGATTTTTATCATTTTTATTTTAATTTAATGTCGGTTTTGAGAGGCTGATGGATTTTATGGAAAGGGTCGAGTCCCCAAACCACTCTTGGGTACTTCCACTTGAGCAAATTATTGAATTGAATATCCAAGTATGGAAGAAGTACTGTATGGAATTTTATAATAGACAGTAAATAATAGGTGCAAAGGTATGTTTATATCCTCAAGAACAGGTGAATTCATAATCTAGAACAATACAGTAATTCTTAATTTGCCTATCCACAAGCAATATTTCTTGATAACTTTAAAATTTCAGTTTTTTTTTTTTTAATAAGGAAAAAATCTAAACATATCCAAGTAATTTTGTTTTAACAATAGTTATAACAAAAAAATTAATAAATTTAAAACTATAAAATATTATACTTATAGGGCGTAATAAATATGAATCATAAAACGTATAACTTACACAATTAATGAGATATTTGAAACGTTTTTTAAGTTCTTATTTTTCAGTGTGCAAAAACCATTGCGATGATATTTATTACAATATTGTATATGTATATAGGACAGGTGTATGAGAAAGCATTTGTCAACAGCCTGACATATTCAATTTATATAATATGCATTATAAAAAATATAATGGAAATATTTTTAATTTATAAAAATAATAATTAAAATTTATATTTATATATTTTTTTAAATTTAAAATTTTTATAAAAATAATAATCATTAATTAAAAATACAAAGTTATATTTATGAAGTGAGTCTTCTAACAGATAAAAGGGATTGATATCATATCTTAGCTACTCTATATAACTGCCAATCGAATGAATGCATTTTTCTTCTGTAATGCATTTGTATCCTGCTAAAATCAAGTTATATTGTACTTTCACGCCATTATTTACGAAAAAAATGATTACAGATGTTCGCAAAATATCTCCAGACAGTTAAACATTCTTATTACAAAAATGGCTTCCGTTGGAAATAAGAAAACGATTGTTTAAGACATTTTAATATCTCAAAATTAACATTATTATTTTTATATGAGTGACATTATAACCGTTTAAAACAATCCAGATATACTGTATTTACAACAACTTATATAATAACTTTTTCTGTTTGTACGTCTTCTAGATCAGTGCTTTGTCCAAAAGACGGCCCGCCAAGCCATTTTGTGAGGTCCATGAGGCTTTCACGATTTGTGATATAATACAAAAAGAATCCTAAAATTGAATTATATTAACTTAATTAATTAACCTTTTCTTAATTATTAGTAATTATTTAATGATCAACAAGCTATCAATGACATCACACTTTTATAAAACTTTCAATTCACGTCAATTATAGTTTTAGCTATTTCAGTTTAAACTTATTTTTTGGTTTCTAACATATACCATTTCAGTGATTGTGTTTAATTATTAGTAATTATTTAATGATCAACAAGCTATCAATGACATCACACTTTTATAAAACTTTCAATTCACGTCAATTATAGTTTTAGCTATTTCAGTTTAAACTTATTTTTTGGTTTCTAACATACACCATTTCAGTGATTGTGTGATTCTGTTTTAATTTTAATTTTATTTTACGTTTTAATTTAATTTAATTTTTATTTTACCGTAAGTTCGTTGCATGTGTGAAAATGAGTGATAAAAATTTTAAATAGAGGCCGGCCGCCAAGCCATTTTGTGCGGCCCGCGAGGCTTTCACGATTTGTGATATATTATTTTTTAATGTTTTTTTCACTTTTTATTAATCTCTAAAAAAAGTAATAAAAGAATCCTAAAATTTAATTATATTTACTAATAAAGAAAAAATTGAGTTATTATTTAATGATCAACAAGCTATCAATGACATCAGACTTTTATAAAATTGACATAATTAAAAGTCTTAGTTTTAGTTATTTCAGTTTAAAGTTTTGAATTGTGACTTTATTTTAAAGTTATTTTTTGGTTTCTATAACACATCATTTCAGTGATTGTGTGACCGTCGTTATGAGATTCTGTTTTAATTTAATTTTATTTCACCGTGAGTTCGTTGCATTTGTGAAATGAGTGAGAAAAAAACCTAAAATAGAAAATGAAAATCGAGTACAGTAAGACCCCGTTTAACGCGGGGGACACGTTCCAAAAACGAAGCGCTAAACGAAATAGCGTTAAACGAGGTTATCTTAACATGTAAATAATGAAATAGGTGAAACAGGATAGTGAATAAAAAAATATATGTACCATTTTTTATTTTGTAACATATATTATTACTATTGTATTACCTTAATTATAGACATTTTTTATTGTTAGTATCAATTTGTATTCATAAATCATTCATGAAAATCAAAAATATTCAAATAAATAATTTATGTTTGTGATGAGGAAGGATTCATAAATCATTCATGAAAATCAAAAATATTCAAGTAAATAATTTGTCATAAATCATTCATGAAAATCAAAAATATTCAAGTAAATAATTTGTTCATGATGAAGAAGGTTCAAATCATTCATGAAAATCAAAAATATTCGAGTAAATAATTTATGTTTGGATGAGGAATAACATGTATTATTACTATTGTATTGCATTAATTATAGGCATTTTTTAATTGCTAATGTCGATTTGTATTCGTAAATCATTAACATCAAAATATTCGAGTAAATAATTTATTTGTGATGAGGAAGGTTCTTCCTCATTTGACACCTTTTGTTTTTTCGTTAATACGTAATCTATCGTCGTTTGCCTTTTCCTCTTTCCTTCAGCAAGCAACTACCGCGACATCGCATCCACGACACTTCATCTTGCCTTTGAATTGATCCGTAATTTCCGTAATACTAGATATTTGTGATGAGGAAGGTTCTTCCTCATTTGACACCTTTTGTTTTTTCGTTAATACGTCATCTATCGTCGTTTGCCTTTTCCTCTTTCCTTCAGCAAGCAACTACCGAGACATCGCATCCACGACACTTCATCTTGCCTTTGAACTGATCCATAATTTCCGTAATACTGGTTAAACTTTTTTTGAGAAAATCCGTTGCAAGTTTCTTTTGCTCCTCATCTTTAGAAACGCTTACTCTACATAACCGATCATAAATATGAACTGTGACTGCAGCAAAATTTCTTATATACTGTACTACACTATATTATATCAAATGCACTCTGAGAAAGCATAGGAGAATTAAAGCAACAAATTTGTGCGATTTCGGATTTATGTGAGTTTAACGGTTTGAAAAACCGCATCAAAGTGAATCAATAGAGTATAGAATTCGAAAAAAATCGCGTTATATTGAAACAGCGTTAAGTGGGGTCTTACTGTATATGAGGAGCGGTGGGGAAAATGACTTTTTCATAAAAAATCACATGGGTAAACTGCTTTGTTTAATGAACGGTTTTCCTAACTTTTGTGATTTTGTTCGGAAAGTAATATCAATGTTTGATAGTACTTATTGTGCGAAAGTGCATTTTATAACATGTAATTAAAAGAATCGATTCTGAACCCTTTTGTGATTTTGTTCGGAAAGTAATATCAATGTTTGGTAGTACTTATTGTGCGAAAGTGCATTTTCTAACATGTAATTAAAAGAATCGATTCTGAACTTGCCTTGGAGATTCTTCTCTTTCACATATTCTGAAGCTAGCTACAACAGGGATGGATGTAAATATCCAGCCCTTGTCAATGCTGCTACCCGCCCTCATTTATCACATTGAATAGGTAATACATATTTTTTAATTTTATAAATCTGAAGCTAGCTACAACAGGGATGGATGTAAATATCCAGCCCTTGTCAATGCTGCTACCCTCTCATTTATCACATTGAATAGGTAATACATATTTTTTAATTTTATAATATATAAACATATATTAAATATAACTTTTTGTTAACATGTAACACGTTTATTGGATGCAGTCTTGGTAAATATAATTTTGTAATAAGGTTTGTTAATCTGGAAATAAAATGTTTCCAAAAAGAGTTACATTTTTGCGTTCCATTTGTTGAGACTATAGCGTATTAAGTACCAAAGCCTCTCCCCCTTTTTTTGTAACTGCGGCCCTCCATATCTCTAGTAAACACCTCGGGTTAATTATAATTGGACAGCAGTGTTATAGATATTTGAATTTATAAAATTTTAATGGAAAGCTTTTGTTTTTGTACAGGAAATGTGACTTTTAATACTTAACATAAAATTAAAGAATGATAGCCATGAATTAAATTAAAAAAACATGTATAATTAAAAGAAATTATGCAGTAATTATATATTTTTCTAATATGTTCATTTGATTACACAATGTTTTTAATGATAGTGAAAATGATGGAGCTTCTAATATTTTGGTAAAAAATTTTTAATCGGAAACGTTATCAAATTAAGTTAATATAATTTATATCCCCTTAATTAAAGTTATTAAAGGAAGGTTTTGTTTATTAAAAATTTAATAGACAAAATCATCCGTAGAAAGAAAATCCCGGCAGTGGTGAAGCGCGAAAATCTCCGCCAAGCAAAATTATCGAAATTTTAATAATTATTAAAATTGATAACCGCTTATTATATGCAAATATAATGTTATAAATAAATTATATACTTGTATACGTTCTTTATTATAGTAATATATAGTATAAAGGCAATACATAACGTCATTTAATACTAGTAAAGCAAGTGGCAAGCTGGCGTTTTGTAACCAAAATGGCGTCCAAATTTCCTGTTGCAACCACTCCCTTAAAGCAGAGCTGCGTTATCTAGCGACAGTCTGGGTGGTCTTAGATCGTTAGTGTATTTATTTATATTTCAAAATGGAGTATAGAAATCGTAAACATCGATGGTTGTAAACTATGTTCTGTCCCACAATGCTTATTACAAGCAAGGAATAAGTTTGCATGTTTTCCCGAAAGGAAAGAAATTAAGAGATTTGTGAAAGATTAAGTTAAAAATACGAAAAGATATAACTAATAATTTTCATGTTTGTTGCAACCATTTTAAATCGTTGATTTAAAATGTTTTTTACTAAAGCAAGTGGCAAGCTGGCGTTTTGTAACCAAAATGGCGTCCAAATTTCCTGTTGCAACCACTCCCTTAAATCAGAGCTGCGTTATCTAGCGACAGTCTGGGTGGTCTTAGATCGTTAGTGTATTTGTTTATATTTCAAAATGGAGTATAGAAATCGTAAACATCGGTGGTTGTAAACTATGTTCTGTCCCACAATGCTCATTACAAGCAAGGAATAAGTTTGCATGTTTTCCCGAAAGAAAAGAAATTAAGAGATTTGTGAAAGATTAAGTTAAAAATACGAAAAGATATAACTAATAATTTTCATGTTTTTTTGCAACCATTTTAAATCGTTGATTTAAAATGTTTTTTTTTCGTAGCCAAAACAGATTTTCCTTAATTTTAAATTACATACGTGATATTTGATAATCAGTTCTGATTGAAGCCATATTCTAAAGTATTAATTAAAAAAAAAATGCATATCCCATCTATAAATCTGCCAGTAAGGAAGCATGATAAACAAACAAGGGTGACCCCTGGTCCATTTGGGACTTTTTGCGTGTTTCGGCTCCCCTTTCGATGTGTATTACTTTCGCCGTGCTTCGGTTAGACGACAATTGTACCTGTATTTCCACTTTTTAAATATTTATAACATGTGGTGGCGATTTCAAAGAACTGGTCTGCAAACATAATGCTTCTATATTCCAAGATTTTTCATTCTCTCGTTTCTCGTTTTTAACCACAGGATATATGCTTGGCTTTCAATACTGCCTCTCCTATAAAACATTGCTTGTTGGATGATTCATACGTATTTACGAATTAAAAAATTTCACTTAAGCTTACCATTCTCATACTAATAATAGTGATAGAAAAATAAGAATAATCAGCATTATAACTCTATACAACATCGTTGCTGTGGATCACCCTAACCGCCACCATATTGAAACAGTACAGCGCCATCTATAGATCGTGGCAAAACTCAATAAAATTGAAATTTTGTATTTTAATTTATAAATAAAATTATTAATTTTCTTAAACTTAATTTTAAAATTGTGTCTAAATAGGTTTGATGTGTATTATGTATTTCCCAAAAGAAGGGCGGCAATTGACAGACCAACCCGGGTGGCTCAAATTGTAGCCGCTATTTTAGATATAATATATAGATCCAGTATATAGTATTCCGTTCAAAATATGAAGTATACTAAGGTCATACTCTGATATATGTATATAGTATTCCGTTCAAAATATGAAGTATACTAAGATATTACTCTATGATATATGCACTACTCCAAATTATATATATTATTTGATGAAAGTACTATGTCAATCCCGGTTTATGAAGCTAAGCCTTGATTTTACGAGCAAATATAACGTGTACTCAAAAATTCGATGTACGAGCTTCGTCCCGCTTTTTCGAGAAATTTTTATAATGAACGAATGTTTTAAAATTGGATTATAGTACGTTTTTTTAATGTGGAGAATATAACTGGTATCAGTATCATTTGTCCTGTTTTATGCCACAGACCCCCTCATATATTTCAAAAGGACATTATAGATATAATATATAGATCCAGTATATAGTATTCCGTTCAAAATATGAAGTATACTAAGATATTACTCTATGATATATGCACTACTCCAAATTATATATATTATTTGATGAAAGTACTATGTCAATCCCGGTTTATGAAGCTAAGCCTTGATTTTACGAGCAAATATAACGTGTACTCAAAAATTCGATGTACGAGCTTCGTCCCGCTTTTTCGAGAAATTTTTATAATGAACGAATGTTTTAAAATTGGATTATAGTACGTTTTTTTAATGCGGAGAATATAACTGGTATCTGTATCATTTGTCCTGTTTTATGCCACACAGACCCCCTCATATATTTCAAAAGGACACTGATTCGTTTTCGGATATTAATGATCAAAACCGAAAATGAATTCCATCGACTAATTCAACCAATCGCGATTGAAATGATTGGATTGGTCATAAAATAATGGATGGAGTTAAGTTCAGAACCGAAACCAATCAGAAAAAAAATCTGATGAAGCTGGATTTAAATCTGGATAGTTTAAGTTTTAAAATAACATTTTATAACGCGTCCATCCATTAAACAAATAGTGATACTTAATTTCCTATGAATGTTGCGAAATGGATTTTCATTGAATTCAAAATATTGTTTTTTTGATGAAACATGTAATACCTTACATTATTTGTTTATTAATTTATGAGAATTTGGTTTACGAGAATTTTCCAGAAATGGGTTAAACTTGTAAACCGGAATTAAAATGTATGCCGAAAGTCATCTTAACATAATAGATATCCATTGGTATCTAAGCATTATATATTAGATACATATGCAGATTCAAAGGAGAGGTGCAAGTACTGTATATGTGCCCAGTCATTTCTGGAAAACATGACAATTATTAAAATTATTAGCAATATAATTATTTATACTATGATGCCTTTCCATTTTTTTCTGGATCTGCTACTGTCTGCATATGTAGTCTGTAATTAATCTAAGAACAAATATATAATAGTTACTGTTTTTGAGCTGTAAAGATGTGTAAAAAAGGCAAAATTTAATCCTTTTTAAAAATAATCTTATAGTATACTTTGAACTAACAGAATTTTATGAAATTTAGTGAAAGTTACATAAAATGAATTTTAATGATACAGAAATAACTCTATCTTCATAAAAAAGGCAGACATTTAAAGCTCCCAGATTTACCATTAATAACCATTGAATTACAGTATTTGATAAATTTTTATAATATTCAATAAAAAGAATGTGTCATTAAGATAATTTTGATTTTTTCAGAACTAGCAGTTTAAAAATAAATTATATGTATAAAATGGAATTAATTTGTATTTAAAAAAATATAAATTAATTCCATTTTTTACATATTATAAAAATATTGATCATTTATATAGAAATTCAATAAAAATTAATTTTTTAAAAATCATTTTACAGAATTCATTTTCACTGAAATTTTTAAAATTACATTAAAATTTTTAATAAACTTAAAATTGAAATGAATATACTATATTTTTACTTTGTCTAAATTTATTTAAAGCAATTATCATTTGATTTCAGTAATACACAGTTTTTTATTTTGTATAATTTATCAAGTTTTAGATCTGTTTGAGAGAATAACCTGCTTATACACTATATTGTATTAGATTTATTTCACTAATTTAGTGCATCTGAAATTTAAAAAAGTAGAATTACACAAAATTTATGTACAAATACTTCTTAGTAAATTTATATTTACAATAAAATAATTTTTATATCAGTATAGTATTTTTAATTTCAGGAAATTTCAGCTAAATCAATATAGAATAAACAGAAATAAAATATGAATAAGGATTAAATTATGTATCTGATTTCTAAATATTTTATGCCTTTTGAAATTGTAATCATAATAATAATTTTTCTAAAATTAATATATTTTTCTTAGAATAAAAATAATAAAAAATTCTTGAAATTTCATTATTTTTTATTATATATAATGACAGGTTTTTAAAAATTAATATGTTTACATATTTCAGAATTAAGGACTTTATATACAATACAGCTTACAAGTTAAAAATATTGAATCAAAAAATTTCACCAAAAGCATATTGCATTATAGATGATATTTGTGTGTGTGTCTTATTATTAAATATACATATATAATTCATTAATTATAACAAATTATATTATGAAAGCTTACAACATATTGTATATATTTTAAATTAGTTCAAGAGATATTGAATAATAGAATTTGAATCAAGAGAGAAATTCAAATCAGCAAGGAAATATTTCAAATGACAATACTTTGCCAGTAATAAAAGTTTGAGTCCCTTCATCACAAGTTTTTATGTCAGTTTGCAAATTTTTATGGAATGTTATCTTTTCTTGACTATTTCCTATATCTTGAATTTTCACTTTTTCACAGTTTGTTAAAGTTTCATTTGTTTTGATGATTTGATTAGATGAGGGTGTAGATGATTTAAGCAATTCTTTAAGTATATCTATAATTTCTGGTTGAATTACATTATTAACCTATAAAGTAAATAAATATTTTTTATTCTTCTATGATATTAAATGTCAGCTAATGCAATTGTTAAAAGTAAAAAAATAAAGATTAGAAATTAAATATAATTATATATAATAATCAATATTTTAATCAATTAATTATCAGACTGAAAGATCTTTTCTCCTTATATTTCTCCTTTTTCTGATTCTGTTACATGCTAAAATATATCAAACACACTAACTAGGTAAAATTGACAATTACTATAAAAAACTGCTTATCTTCTAATCACAAAGTCTAAATAAAAACAGCACACTTAGCAGTATCATAACAAACTTTAATGAAGACAAAAACGTTTTCGCTATTCTAGATACCATCCTCAGTTGAAAGAATATAGAACAGAAAGAACTACAAATGATATTTTTATACTCTGGAAAAGTAACCATAAAGCAGATGATTTCGGTATTCTAGATACCATCCTCAGTTGAAAGAATATAGAACAGAAAGAACTACAAACGATATTTTTATACTCTGGAAAAGTAACCATAAAGCAGATGATCTAATTGAACACTTTTCTAAGAAACAATACGGACTCACTCTTAAGTTAACACAAGTGAGCAAATCTGAAGTGAACTTACATAAAAATTATTGCTGCAGGAGGGGTTATTAACACACTAATCAACACTACTTGGTTTATATAATTTGAAGGGATTATTAATACCACCGTTTATGTCAAACCTACGCTACACCTGTCATCATCCCCAAGTGGTCTTTTGACGCTTGGGCCTATAAACAAAAAAAAAAAAAAAAAAAAAAAAAAAAAAAAAAAAAAAAAAAAAAAAAAAAAAAAAAAAAAAAAAAAAAAAAGAAATTGACATTCACGTCTTATTTTAGGAGCTTTATCCATTGAGGTAATGAATTTTTTCTTAAAACTGAACTTAAATGAATATACAATTGTGGCAAAAAACATGGGTATATCATGAGATTTATATGAAGCATTTACCTAAAAGTAAGAGCCAAATATGAAAGCCAAACCTCCCCTGCTAACCAACAAGGATTTTCAACATCAAATGAACTGACTCTGTATAGATCCTGTATGTTCCTCTTACCTTACAGGCTCCATAATAGCGTGGGATGCCAGGGGGCGTGATATAATATTTTACAGGTCTTAGCCTTGTGTGGACAACATCAGGATGTGACACCAGTCGGGATCATTGGAAACGATGCTGACAAAACAGGCGGGTTTGCCTAGCAGATGAGGATGTGGGCTAAAGTTGTGAGTAAGGATGGAGAGGAACTCAAGGAAACAACAATAAACAACTCTAGTGTTGTTAATGGGCTGCATGTTATCATTAATGTATGTTATTTCTGGTCTGTTCCACATCATGTTATTATTATTATTAAGTGTTGTTAATGGGCTGCATGTTATCATTAATGTATGTTATTTCTGGTCTGTTCCACATCGTGTTATTATTATTATTGATAAGCAATTTATCTTTTATTTCTTGATGAATTCATTTTAAAATTAATAGCTTTTAGTGAAATATTTGGAATGTTAAAATAGTAATTCAACCTATTTAGAGAATGAGATTTGATACTCTGCAAATGTAGATTCCTTACAAATGCCCATGAAGAAATGTCAAATTAGCATTAACATTTAATAGTTCTGATTACATAAGTAAAATTTAGGATATTGAATAAGTAACTAATTCAATTAGTTATTTTTAGACTAATATTTAGTAATTGAAGATTACAAACAAAAATGTTTAGTATTCTGATATTTTTATTTCAAATAATTTTGCAGTAACAAATCTCAGATCTGAATTTGTCACAAAATTAAAGCTATTTTTGAAAATTCTGAAAAAAAAAAATTATGGTTAATAATTTTATTATAAAAAAACTTAAGTATGAATAATTTCAGGAGGAAAAAAAGCAGGTAGTCTCAAATGCATCATCTTTTTTAACAAAAATATTCAAGAAATTTGTAAACAAACTGAAAAATTAAAATCAGAAAACAAATTTGAACAATTTCAACTTATTTTTATCTCAAATGCATCATCTTTTTTAACAAAAATATTCAAGAAATTTGTAAACAAACTGAAAATTTAAAATCAGAAAACAAATTTGAACAATTTCAACTTATTTTTAAAAAAAATCGGCAATTATTACAGAGTGGATGCCACTTAAGATCAGAATAGATATATTGATAACTAAATAGTTATGTCAATATACCATATTAAAACAAATTTAATATAGTTGCTCTGAGTTAAACATTCTAGAGTTGCAATGTTTTTATATTTAAAAGCAGGCAATTAAAAAATTTTGAAGTCAAGAATTTGATTTTATTTTATTATTGCCAAAACATTAATATTAAAAATTGTAGTTATTTAACATATTACAGTGGTATTTAAAGATAGCATCAAAAAACCGTTGCTAATTCAAATTAAAACTTCTAGCTGGTCCTATTGTGAATTATTGCATAATACTTATAGTAATGAAATCATATCATATAAACAGTGGTTTCAGTAATTCTGAGGGCCATGAAACAAGCTTTGCAACTTGGAAACCATTAAGTACAAATTAAGTTAATAGTTTGAGTGCCTGCATATATAAAAATTTATAAATTTTGCTTTTGTTCTATTTCTGCCTATTAAAATTCTATTTAATTTTAAATAAAATTCACTTTAACAATGTACAACAATACAATAGATACTGTATGACGACTTGTAATTAATTTATTCCAAAAATTTCTGCATAAATTTAAATCCATGCAAGTCCAACAATGTTTTAAATACATACAAACTGATGCATTAGTAAATGGAATTGCTAAATAAGAGCATCTTTGAGTACAAAGAAAATTTAGAGCCCTAAGCATTATTTAGATAAAAGTAAATTTAATGAGTATTTGCATTTTATGGAAATTAATTTTTGATGAAGATTTATGCATCCATATATCTCAAACCAGAGAAATCAAAATCACACACAACTTACTGTGCTAGAAAAATTGGATGTTAAATCTTATCTATCAAATTTAAACATTAAGGGATTAAGATATTTTGGGCATTGTTATAATTAACTCTAGTATTTTTTTTTTTGTAAAATCTAAAATTTTTAGTAAAGCTTAAAAAACACTGCAAGTGTCAAGTGAAGCTTAGTAGCTTTCCAATGAAAAATTTTTATCAATGTTCAATCACTGATCAATCTTGTACAGAGACAAAACAAAAAAACAACTATTCAGTAAAATTTTTATATATTAAGTTCAGGTATTAATTTTAAATCTATGATAATAAATGGCATCCATTGTATCTTACAATACTATTTATAATTATGCATCCAAACTTGTTGAAATATTTAAAAATTTTTTGAAGCATTAATGTTTACTTTTTCAAATTAGTTTTCATTGAAACTTGAAATTAAAAGATTTCAGAATTGAAATTGAACAGAAAACATAAGTTTATAAATTAAATTAAAAAAATAAAACAAAAGTTTGAACAAAAAAACCTGATGCTTCAGAGACTCACTGTTGTCAGGCCAAAAAAACTCAGGTTTCTACATGACTGGATGAGCTACAGGAAAAATAAGAATCTACACTGTTCAGTTAAATGCTCATTTATAGAGCATAAGCTCTAAATTTAGTTTGGACAATATAGTAAATTTCTTTAAATATAATTTACAAGCAATCAAGAATCTTACCTTTGTCAAGTCTGGAATGTCACCTTTATCAATTCCTACATTCTGTGAAGTCATTAAAACAAAACAGTCAAAGGAAATTGCAAAATATAAAGTTAATAAAATAAAATCAATTTACCTCAGCTACTTTTAACAATTCTGCGACCCTATCCATTCTTATTAAGAACTTTTTATAGATATCAAGTGCTTCTCTACAATTCTTCTTATTCATATCAAAGTATTTCTCTAGAAAGGGATTTTACAGATTTAAATATTTCTGAAGAAAAATTAGGTGTCATTATTTTGTCTGATTCATAAGCAAAATAATTCTGTTTGTAGTGCAAAATTACATTACTTTTCTGAAGGAATTTGAAACAAATGCTTCAATTGAAGGTTATAATAGCTAACATTAAAACCTTTTTCCACCTAGTATTCAAATACCAATATTGATATAAAAAGACTGATTCTTTTAGAAATTAAAAAATAAGATTTATTCAAAGGTTATAAAATCATTGACAATATTTTGGATAATAGGAAGAATTTTAAACAAGTAATCGTGATTATTGGAAAACTAAATGAAACAATTGGTCTTTATAGTTTAAGAATTACAGATAACATGCAAAATTTAGATTAATGCAGTGATCTTAAATATCATCAATTATGCAATAACATTTGGCTGTACCTTCATATTTACAATGATTAATTCATGAATATGAAAATTCAGCTTAAATCTATCAAGAATATTGTCTTCTTAAAAGCATTTTTAAAAAGACTGACTTGACAGGCATGATGTTAAAATTAATAAATTCATATATAGATGTAATAACTATTTTGATTTTAATACAGTGGATGATTGGTTAACTGTTCGGGTAACAAACACTTCACAAACTGTGGGACCTGCAGCTGACAGAATGACAGGTTGGCTGGATGGCTGCCTGGTAAGGCTGTGGCTTACCATCCTGGAGGATCCGGGTCCCACTCCAATTTTTCAGGAGGGGTCTGGGCTCAGCCCATTGAACCTCATCCTTCAACCATCCAGTTGACCCATCATAGGTGTTGGCCAGCCTGTGATGAGCTCTTATAAGTAGCCACTGCCAGATAATCTCACGAGGATATGGCAGCTTAACTAACCTAACGGAATGACAGGCTTGGGCCTTGCACATTTATGGGCATACGGGCTGAAAGAGCCTGTAATTTTCTTTACATTCAAAAAAGAAAGTAGGCCTATATGGCCAGTTTTGACAGTTAAATATGTACTATTAAACTCAAAACTGGCCATGGAGCCTACTTTCTTTTTTGAATGTAAAGAAAATTACAGGCTCTTTCAGGACTATTTCAAACACTGGTGTAACAATAAATGAATGGACAAATGTGACAACAAATCAGAACTTTGGAAATTGTTAAACGAAAAGACAACACTGACATACCTTGACGAAAATTGAACTTGGGAATACTCTCAAGCTGTGAAGTTGGCAAATCACCTCAGCTGATGGACACTTCTGACTTCAAATAAGTTTGACGTGATTCTCTGTTCTTGACTAATGGATACTCTATTTGACTAACTACTCTATTTGAGTGGAAAGGGGCAATCAAAATTTAGCCACCAAGCTTATCATACAAAAGAAAAGACTAATGGATCACCCAACTTTGGATGATTCTTTGTGGATAATTCTGAGATACAATAAACTGTGTTGATCGACAGTGCATCTTCAAGATCTTCAATTTTGCTTTTTGTAAATATTGTTTATATGTTTTACTTTATTTCTCTGTATTATTGAATTTTTAAACTGTGTTGGTTGCTCTTTATACTACTATCTTCTTCTAGTGCCTACCTGCTTCTACAGGTATGGTCACTATTTTTCCTCTCAATCTCTCCTACTCCCTTCTCACTTCTATCATCTCTGGGGCTAAACTTCTGTACAGTCCTACTAGTACACTTTTTCAAATAGGGTAAAACTGGCAGAGCAGTAGATTTTCCTGATTAAAATGAACTCAGACAACTTAAAACAAATCAAAAATTTATTAAAGAAGGTAAAAGATTTTACAACATTTTGGTTTCAGCATGCACCCATACCAGGATGAGGACAATACGCTTAGAATCTCTACAACGACAATGCTGTTAATTACTTCTGAAAAATCCTGGAGAGAAAAGCAATCTACGTTGGACAGATTCTTTAATGGAAAATAAACAATGGATTAAAATGCAAGACTATGTACACATTATAGTTATTATATATAAATAAACGTAGTAAGAAATTATATAATTGTTTTTTGGATCTCCAGAATGAATTAATCAAATTCCCATAAAAATCTATGGTAAATCGATGATTGGTTAACGAACAATGAACATTGTCTTTGAACAGATTATGTTCGTTAACTGATCACCCACTGTATTCCGAAAACTCGTGAATTTATATATTTCTACTACATTGTTTTTTAAAGTGTTTGCAGACATTGGATTCTGAGAACTACTTATAGACATTCAGACTTTCTACAAAAATTAAGAAATCAATTATAACTGCATGGTAAAATATAGTTTCAATCTCAATATAACACTATGCTCAGAAATTAAATTCAATACAGTGGTCCATAAGTTTTCCTTTAAAGGAATCAGCAGAGAAGTCAAGTTTGAAAAAACACTGCTCTAGTCAAGTCAGTTAGAATAAAAATGCATTTAACACTAAATGTTTGTGATGTATTTAGTTTTTATATAAATCTAAATATAATATAGCTCTTTATGAGCTATATTATATTCAAAATGTATATATTAGAAAAAGATTATTAAATCATTAAAAATATCTTAATTTTATATATTAATAGCAAATCTTAATATTTTAAATTATTTTCAATATAAAGCAATTTTAAAATCATTTTTTAAAAGTACAGTATTCAAAAATTATATTGATATTACAGTGTGAATTAGATTTTGGAAGTTGGAAGTGAGATTTTTATAGTCAATACAAATTTAAACAAAGTTGAATATACTATGAAACCAATAAGCTTAGTAGAATTGAGTATTTTTCATTGAATCTTATTGACTATTAATCTTAATTTTGGTTTCGGATGAGAAATTTTTGAAATTTTAATTAACTTTAGTATGATGATCTCAAATTCCTAAAACAAAAAAATGTTGCCAATAATACAAAAATATTAGTTAATTCTATCAAAGTAAACAATATTGTTACTTATTTGTTCATTTAGTTTTATCATCATCGATAAATAAAATATGACAAAAATCCTAATGGTAAAAAAAAACAGGCAATTTAAAGGGGCATGTCACTTTTTATGGCAGCCAGTCATTTCACAGGAAATTGCAGCCAAACTTACTGTGTTGCATGTAGTATTGGATGTAGTATATCAACTAAACATCTGCAAACCAATTAAAGTACAAAATGTTCTAGCTGTTTATGTATGAGTGGTCAATTTTCATGTGTCAGGTTTTGGACAAATTTAAAAATTTACAAAACTAAAAATTATTGAAAAGAAAAAATGTATTTTATTAAAAAATCAATTAAAATATTGTCATTTTTCAATTATATGATAAAATTTGCATAACATTTTTAAAAAATTAGACAAAAAATGAGCTGATTTTCTTCATTCAAAGCTTATTTTATTTATAAGACTTGCTATTTTTTTGATAGCAGCAAGTATTCCATTAGATGGCTAAGATTTCATAAAGAAAAAATTGTTCTCTCTGATCTCACTGTTAGAATGAAAAAGTAATCAATTTAAAAATTTCAATAAAAATTTGAGATTTCAGACTTAATTTTTCATATTAATTATGTTTTTGAAAAACTCCATGGACATCAATGGGTTAAAATGAAGTATGACTGTGTTTAAGTTATTTCTATTTACATATTTACATTATTTTCAACTTTGGTTTATTATTATATTATTATTATTATTATTATTATTATTATTATTATTATTATTATTATACATTAATGTGGGCACGAAGTATCTCTGGGGCAAAGTGCTATGTTGGACATGAGTCAAGACAGCTACTTGTGATGTTTAATTGTGAGTTAACTGTGTGTCAGTGCTGAGAAACTGTTGCATGTATTGACTAGTGATGCTTTTTGAAATGTTATGTCTTGGGATGTAGATCTAATGTTTTGAGGGTTTTGTGTAAGGTGTGAGGGATTATTCCTGTTGAAGAAATGATGGGTACTGTGACTATCTTTTGCATTCCCCAAAGATGCTTAATTTCTTGTGGAAGTTCTGTGTATTTGCTAATTTTTTGGATGAATGCATCCTGGATGTTGCCTGTATTTGCTAATTTTTTGGGTGAATGCAACCTGGATGCTGTATATGTTGGGTATTGAGATGTCTATAATGTAGGTAACTTTGTTTTGTTTGTATGAGAGTGATGTCTGGTCTGTTATGGTGTAAAGTTTTGTCTGTTAAGATTGTTCTGTCATAGTACATCTTGTGTCAAGTTTTCTAAGATTGTCTCTGATATGTATTTGTAATATGGTGCGAGTATATTTATTAACTTGCTTGCAAGCTTTTGGTATATTATGTTTGCTACTTGGTTGTGTCTGTGCAGGTAATCTGTTTATGCAAGCAGCTTGCAAACCGACGTAACGTGTTGAATCGTTTCGGGTGCTATGTGGCATTTCTTACAAGTGTCGTTTGTTAATGTGCTGTCCTTAAGTATGTATTTTCTGTAGTTTTTTTGTGTTTATTAATTGGTCTTGTATTGTTATTATAAACCCTTCTGTTTCAGTAAATAAATCCCGACTAACCAGCTGTTTGACGCTTTGGCATCTAAAATGTTTCTGAAGGTCGTGTGGGTGTCTGCCAGGGAGTTCTTTTCTACACCAGGATGTTTTCTTGTATGTGTGCAGTGTTGTCTATTTGATTGCAATCTAGTTCTTCTGTAGATTTAATGGTGTTATGTTTCTATTGGCCAAGATTGTAGCTTTGTATAGTTATGTATGTTTTTTATGGAAGAACTCTCAGATTATAGATTTATCTGTTGTGTAAATGTGGGATGTCAATAAGACCACGTCCACCTTCCTTGCATATCAATAATGTGGTCCCCAATTATGTGGGTTTGCGGGGTGGTGATTCTACTCATGTTATAAGACAACTGCACTATAACCAATGGCTTCTCTTATTTTTAACTTAGTGAATCTAAATTAGAGAATAAGAGAATGCTGTCCAATTTATCCAAGATTCATAATCTTCCTTTTTCTGCAATTCATCCTCGTATTGTGACAGATGGACATCAATTATGCAATGTATTATATTTTTCTCAAAATCTCTTTCAAACAAATGGGAGACAGGAAATACCTGCGGTATATCTGAATCCGCAGTATAAACGAGAGCGTTATATCCAGGGAGCACTAATATTAGGAAAAAAATAAAGTCAGCTAAAGACTGGATTTCATATAAAATGTCATGTAAATACACTGTGTATTGATGCTGATATCACTTCCACTATATGACTAGATACTGCATCTTTATGCAGAAGTTGATTTTTGTTCAAATTTTTTTTCCGCTGTGTACAAGAGTACACTGACCCTTTGTCAGGCTGAGCTGGTTGTTTAAACTTCTCTGATGCAATATGTCATGCATTTATGCAATTCTTTTAGATTTTGAATTTTGACTTCATAAATTTATTGAATGTCAAGGTTTTGAAGTCATCAATAAATTAAATTGAGTTTTGCTATCCATTGTTGAATCAGCTGAATTCAAATGATGTTATTTAGCCATTGGACAATTGCTGTAATGTCATTTATGCTGTATTCTTTTGGTTTGAAAAACAGTATGCTCAATGTGCGCACGCCACGCATTTATGTCAGCATATTGATACCACATCTTACATCTGAGTCCCAGCCTTAAAGTCAGTTTATGCAACTTTACATTAGGTCAGTCAACAAAAACTCAAATTAAAACAAACATCTAAAACCAATAAAGTGCAAAAATCACAAAGTGAATTAAAATTTAAAAATTTTATAAATTTTGCATTCAAATTAAAACAAACATCTAAAACCAATAAAGTGCAAAAATCACAAAGTGAATTAAAATATGCAAAATTTATAAAATTTTTAAAAGTTAAAAAATGTTATTAACAACATTACAGGGTTATTTATAGGGAGTTCTAGTTTATTATTTGAAGCATTTATTCAACTTTTGGAATAAATTAGTGTAAGGTGAGGTATGATTATTTTTATGCTGAAAATTTTAGTTGTTTTTAGAACAAAATTTATCAGAACACAGTATTATTGTAATAAACATTTAATTTATAAAATCGCCGTAATTGTGATCAAAATTAAAGGTTTTTGAAATACTAGTTTCAAAAATGAATACCAAAATACCAGCATTAAGATTTGCCAGTATTCTGAACCTTAGCTCATACTTATTCAAGCTTAATCCTGGAGAGCATTATATAAAGGTAAATTTTTATTATTAAAATTATATAAATTTTACTACATTATGTAACTAAATATCCTCTGGTGTTTGCACATTTGTATCCAAGATATGCAGCATCTATATGAGACATGGACAAATTTTATTTGAAATAATTTTTCAAATAATTGAATATTGCCAAATAAAAGATAATGTTACTTGAAGATAATCTGACTTTCAAATAATTTGAAATAATTTCCAAGAAATTTGTCAAATAATTTGTTTGCAAATAAAATTTAAATACAGTATTTGAAATAAAAATCCAAATATTTTTCCAAATAAAATTTCAATTACAGTAGTACATTGGTTTACCACAATCTCCTTGACCCTGTTCGTGATCCGAAAAGTTCGTAATCCGAATCCGTTCCTTGACCCCTGTTCGTGATCCGAAAAGTTCGTAATCCGAATCACTTTTTCCCATTACAATTAATGTAAATCCAAATACGTTTATTATCCTAGAAAAAAATTTTTTAACATGTTATGGCTTTATGTGTGGAAATAATACAGAAAGAATTAATGTAAATCCAAATAATACGTTTTTTGTCCTAGAAAAATTTTTAAACTCGTTATGGCTTTATAAATACGTTTTTTATCCTAGAAAAAAAATTTTTAACATGTTATGGCTTATACGTTTTTGTCCTAGGAAAATTTTAACATGTTATGGCTTTGTGTGAATCCGAGTCAATTTTTCCCATTGCAATTAATGTAAATCCAAATAATACGTTTTTTCCCTAGAAAAAATTTTTAACATGTTATGGCTTTATGTGTGGAAAACAGAAAGGAAATAAATATAACAGTAATATTAGAAGAAAGCATGTTTACCACCACCTTCAGAAATACTTTTAACTTTTCAGGAGCCATAATAAGGGATAAATTTAATTAAAAAGAAAAAACTAAAATATCAATACTTGTTGGGACTACTGTACTCATGTGAGCTGGGCGAACTGGATTGCTGCTGGGGCGAGGCTGTGCGCAGGGTTTTGTGCGCCGCGAGTCACGTGCGCTCCATACACTCCGTGCGTGTGTGTTCGTGAACCGAAGCATCGTTCGTAAAGCGAAGGTGCGTGTGCGTGCGTGTGCGTGCGTGCGTGCGTGCGTGCGTGCGTGCGTGCGTGCGTGCGTGCGCGTGTGCGTGTGCTCGTGAACCGAAGTATCGTTCGTAAAGCGAAGCAAAATTTGTTCGCAAATGGTGTTCGTAGACCGATTTGTTCATGAACCGAGACGTTCGTGATCCGAGGTACCACTGTAATTCAGTATCATGTTTATGAAATAGTCTTTGTATGGACTAAGACAGGGGTGGGCAATTATTTTCTGTCACGGGCCAGATAAACAATCTTCAGGCTGAAGCGGGCCATATGAAAATTGAAAATTTCCTAAGGTCGAATTTAACCTTACAGCGCCGTAATTATGCAACTATTAATTATTGTTATGTAATTATGTAATGAAGTTATTGATAATAACATTAGCTACTCCATTAACAACTAATAAAAACTATTTTGATATAAAATGACTACATGTTCAAGCAAAATTGATTTTTTCACAAATATATTCCTCTCTCCATCACACGGAACAAGAATAATGGTTGTGCCAATTTATCTGCACACATTCTTGTCAATCTCGTAGCCACTTTTGTGATACTTACACAAAGAATATATTC